>PVJX010050717.1:0-10582 GCA_004027295.1 Dolichotis patagonum | reverse complement strand
AAAAAACTCCAAATGAATGAATAAAAAATTGAAAATAAAACCACAGAGTTCAGATAAAGTCATGTGACAAATAGATCTCTGTACAACTTGTAGTTGTGACAAATTTGACAATTAAATCCTCAGTTGTAACTTTTTCACAATAGTTCAGTGAACATGATAGTAACTAATTTATAGCACTGAGGTGAATAACATGATTTTGCAAAAATAAAACTTTTACCATATTACAATTTATCTGAAGTTAGCCAGACTTTTATTCCAAACTCAGGAGACTATATGTCAGGATTTAATTTTATTTTTGTTATACTTCATGTACATGCATCTATCCTAAAACAGTTCCAGTATGGTTTGCAACACCGACATATTTCTCTCACTCAGTGTGACAGTGTGAAAGTTATCTCGTGTCCTTTAAGATGAGTTTTTGTTGCCTACACATTTGTGTAAAAATTTATTTATTTTTATTTCAGAATTATGCTTAGTGAGCATGGACTTGTAGTAAGACTCACACAGCTTTTAACTCTAATAACTAGCAGAAAGTGTAACTATGATAATTCATATCAATGTACATTCAAAATTTTAAAGATTCAGTTGAACTAATTCATTAAAGGATGAAATGATCTTTCAATTAAAACTTTGTTCTCTATAAAATATTTAAATAATTTTCCAATAAAATTATCTGTTTTCATAAATGCAAGCTAAGGAGAAATAAAGAAAAGTTTTGTCCCTTGGGATATGTGTTCTCAAAATAAGGACCAGCAACCATATTACATGTTTATAGGTGATTCTGTCAATTGACCATAACACATCACTCGCAAGCATTTCCTCTATAGTCTAGGAAAAAATGTTATAGTATCATGTGATACACTTAGCCGATATTTTCTATCTTTAAAATAATGCCAGTAAACAATAGTTGTCATTTAATATTGTATATTGTAAATGCTATTTTGCTTCTTTAGATTTTTAACACAATGTTATAATAGCAGAGGCAGTCATGTTTAGCACATTATATCAGAACTCAGCCTTTTCATTCTTGCAGTTTATTTTATGTTTATGTCCCAAGCACTCAAACCTGTAAATAACTGTTTCAGTCCTCAGGCTACAAAAAAAGTTGATAGGAGTTTTCTCCACATTATTGAATTCTGTGCCACATAAACATTTTACAAGGCTGTTGGGAACTACTGCTACCACTATTTTTTTTAACTTTACAGTTGATTAAGTATGCTCTTTTACAGGTCATATATGTCCATTCTCACTCTTCATCTTCCTTTTTATTTATTTATTTTTTTTTTGTATATACCACAGAAGCCTTTGACCAACAATACACTAACTTTTATGAGTTTAGAGAGCATTAATAAGGCTAGGACAAAACTGAAATACAGTTCATTATTTGTTATATTTTATTAGCCAAACCCAGTTGGCATGACAAATTAAACGCAGATGATTGATTTTTCTGTACTTTAAAGTAATTTTTACATCATGCACTCACAACCTACAGTACTATGTACCTAATAGTAAAAGTGAATTTCAGTGCCTAATGAATTGGGCGTTGACTGGCAGTTTTACTTTTTGTAATATTAATTTTCTTTTCAAAAGATAAGAGATAGGAAGACATATGTCCTTTTATTTTGTACCTTTAACTAAAGAGAACCCATATTTCAATTTTAATAGTCCCCTAATCAAATCAATATGAACTATCTTAATTTATGAACCTTTTAACTTCAGAAGAAAATAGGATGCTGCTGAAATATAATAGCATCAAGTTTTTCCTTTTCCATTTTCCAAATGAGGTATGCTAGAAAATATATATGGATATATGTTGTGTTTTTAATTTTTTCAGTTGAATCCACAGTATCCTTTCAACACTTTTTTTAAAAGGTTAATTGCCACATTTTGAGATTGTTATCATTGATAACAATATTCTTAATCCTATCACACACAGAATACTCCTTCTAATAACTTGCTGTTATTCTATAAAACATGTCAGTAACTGTCAAAGTTAAATACATCTCTAAGTCCATAAACTTGTGTTCTTAAAGGAAAATTGTAAATCACTACAATCAGTCTTCTTTTACTGTCAATCTCATGTCTTCACTGAAACAGAATGTGAGATACTGAATCTGTAGCAGATTCAGTTGTGTAACTTCCGAGATGTATGTGTTGAAATCCAAACGTACAGTACTGTAAAAGTGACCATGTTTGGATAAAGGATTGGCACACAGGCAGTTAAACTAAACCAAGTTTATTAGGAGATCCTACTTCAGAATGACTGATGTTCTTCTAAGGATGACTCACAGAGAGAAACAGATGGAGACAGAACAGTGTGAGAACAGGTGGAGAAGATAGAAATCTACAAACCAAGAAATGATGCTTGGAAGAAAACCTTTCTCTGAAGCTCTCAGGAGGAACCAATGCTGCTGACACACTGATGTGGGGCTTGGAGCCTGCAGAACTGCGAGAAAGTAAGTTTCTGTGGTTAAACCACTGAGTTCATAGTACTTTGTTACCGCAATTATAACAAACTGTGCCATTGTATTTTCTCTTGATATGGCTATTAAATTTTCTCTTTTCTTCTAAGCATAGAAAAAATGTAGAAGGCAGTCAGTTAAAGCCAACAATTTTAGCAATAATAAAGGAGATTAATATTTTAGTTCATACCACAGTTGAAGAAGGAAAATGACAAGAAGTAAAAATCATTTCTTCCCCTTTAGGCACTTAGAAAGTGCTGCTTTTTAATTTTTTCTCTTTCACATTTAATGAATATGCATTATTATTGAGTGTTTAAAATTGAAGGGGCAGCATGATTTAGTGGATGGGCTGAACACCTAAATTTTCCAAGTACATTTACTGCTAACTCACTACATTGACCTAGTGCAAGTCACTTTATCATCATTACCATTATATTATTACCATTATATTTTTATGACTCACATGAATCTGGTTTGAATTCATTATAATAGTATGTTCCTCGGCAGCCCTGCACATTGCAATAATCTACTATTGGAGTAGGAATCTCCAGAGGATATTGCACACATTTAAAAATCCTTATGTGAAATTGAACAATATTATAAATCTTCAGTTTCCTTGAGATAAACAGAAATGTGTATAGAATTATAAATATTTGCCCTAATTTTTGTGTTTCTGTTTTTAGGTTTACTTAAAACAAAGGTTTTCAGGATTACTCACAGTTCTACAGATGTATACTAATTTCAAGAAAAAATATTAATTTTCTGCTTTGCAAAGGGCTTTTTTATATGAATACAATAGTGAATAATTTTTTATAATATGCATTTATCAGTTTTTAAAATTTTATTGAAATTATGTTTTCTCTTATCTACATGGATATTTTAAGAATAATTCTTATTTACTATTTTAAGTTTATGACACCAAATATTTTACTTTATTGTATTTGTGAAAATACCCTTATATGTGAGCACACAAGTACTTTGATTTATGTAAGTGTGTAATCACATCTCACACATTAATTTTATATGCTGAGGTTAATTTTTATATTGTCATTTTAGAATAATTGTAGACTCTCATTTAGCATTTGACAATGTAGAGTTGAATTATCATGATGCTAACATCTGGCAAAACTGTAAAGTAATACCACAGTCACATTATTGACATGGAAACATTTAGAATACAGACCATTTCCAGACACAGAGTGATTCCTCATGTTGTCCTTTTACAGTTACACTTACTCCTCTCCCACCTTGCTCCTTCTTTAACCCCTCAAAAACAACAGTATATTTTCTAGAGTTCATTGATCTCTTTTCTATAATGTTGTCATTTCAAGAATACCATCTATATGGAACCACAGTAAATATTTTGGCAGATTGTACTCTTTTGTTCCTTAGCACAATTCCCTGGAAATTCAGTCAAGGCCATGCATACTTCAACAGTCTGTTACTTTTTATTGCTCAGTAGTATTCCAAAATAAGCAACACAGCTTCAACTGTTTGCCTGTATGTGAGTTATTTCAATGTTTTGACTCTTGAGAATACAGCAACTAAAATATTCATGCATAAGTTTTTGGTCCAACCTGAGCATTTCTCTGTAATAAGATCCCAGGAGTAAAGTTAAATGTAATATGAAACACCTTGCTATTTCCTCACATGGGGAAAAAGAAAGAGAAAGAGCGACTTTTCTGGTTAAAAGCATAATTTGTCATGGAGGTTCTAGCCTCATGCCTTCATCTTTATTTGCATTTTAATTATTATTGAATTTTATGAGGTAGTTGTGTGTATATACATAATAAACATATTATATCACATATAATTAGAAATTTTCCTCATTTTTATTTATGTCATCACTGAAGTTTATTTTTTGGAACTATTTAAATATTGAGATATTTCTCTTTTCTCTGTATAAAAATTAATTTACAATTGCAACCTGCATATTTTAATATTCTGAGTCTGAATTTTGTTAGAACGTTCTATTTGACCAGCTATATCTGTCACCATTTTGGCTGGGGACATTAAAGGTACACTTTCTGTAACACCTGGTGGTAATAGAAGATTGAGTTTCTCACTGAACCCCATTTATCCACAAGCTGGGGAGATTCCTCCTTATCACTAGAGGAAGGTAAAAATTATGGGCCTTCGTATTCTTTGCGTAAGTGTTGTGGTGGCAATATACTTATAACTGCTATCAAAAAGGGAAGTTCCGTATCTCTCCTCAACTTCGTCAGACACCACCCAGAGGAAGTAAAAGGGCTGTCTCATGCCACCACAGAAGAGTAGGCTTAGTGTTTTTAGCAGTGTCTTCCATTCTCAGTGTCTCCTGTCGGAATAACAAGGTATCATCCCTCGCCTCGCCTGGTACATATGTGCAGCTTGGGTGTAAATTTCTCCTTGAGTAATGGTACTGTGAATAGACCTACGTTAGTATGTTTATCAGTATTTTGAGGTTTTCAGCTTTTGCAGCTTTAAGCTATTGATATGGGAAATGAAAAGCAAAACCGAGAGAACTTACCACTATGTTGTTCAGAATACTAGCTACTCTATTTTCTTTTTACATTTTGGGAGGATTCCTAAATTGATTTATGTATAATACACAGCACTTTTAGTTGTAGATACAATAGAAAGGAAAAGTGTGCATACTTCATTCCAGTAATGTGGAGGTTGAGGTTATATCCTTTGATAGCTTTCAGAAGACACACCACCTTATCAAATTACATTTATAAAAACGTTTATAACAGCTTCACTGAAATGAAACACTTTCATACATCTTTTCTTCTATTGAGTCTCAATAAAAATTAAGATTGTCAGCTGGACTGCTATTATGGAAAGTGAGAAGAGAATCTTATTTTTTGGCTTCTTACCTTGAAGCTGGAGAAAAGATTGAAAATCTTGCGGGTTACCAACTACACCATGCCTTTGGTGACATGATTTGAATGACCAACTAGTTCAGGCAAACTATTAAGAGTTACTTAATAAGCATTTCAAAATTTTTAAAGTTTGGAAGTGAAATATTAGAGAAAAGTGGTCAATCTGGAAAGTTGATTATGATTCTTTTAAATAATTCCTAGAAATTTGCTCAAGTATGTAAAAGTAGTTAAAATTAACTCATATATACAAAATATATTTGAAATACAGTTAGTATGAAGTTCACAAAATTTTTATTCATTGCACTCTAAATTTGACACCGAGATAGAAAATAAATTCAGTAGTTTGAAATGCCACTGAAACCTTTACTTAACTCTCTTTTGTATATGTTCTTTCACTAATCCTCTAGTAAAAAATGTCTGAGAAAATAAAAATATTATACTGAGATTGTGGAGAATTAGGCAAAGCAAATTAAAAAAGCACCTTATATCTCTGTTTTTTGTCCTGGGAATCAAACTCACAACCTCACATTTGCCAGGCAGGCACTTGTGCTGCTGTGCTACTTTCTCAGCACTTATATATTTCTTTGTATTGTTGCCAACTTGTCTTCTTCTTCTTGTTGTTGTTTGTTTTTATTAGCACCTACCTGCAGTACATAATGACTAGAGTCATTGTGGGGAGTTGGCATATATACATAACACATATTAACTCTTTTCATCCATGTATTATATTTAAAGACATACTTAAGTTTGTGATAATTTTAGATTCCCATTGAGTTGTAAGCAATGACAGAAAATTCCCATGTATCCTTAATCTAGCTTTCCCTGAGGACTGTACCTTGCTAAAATATATGACAATATTGTAAATGGAATAATGATGATACAAACAAAATACAGAATGTTTCCATGATGATGACTCCTTTTCTACAACCTTCTCTTGCACCTTCTAAGCTATTGTCCATTTCTATAACTTTGACATTTCAACAATAAAGTTTTGAGATTATTTTTTGTTTTATTCAACATGAATCTCCAGAGGTTCAGACAGGACTTTGTATATTTCATCAGTTTGTTTCTATTTGTTGATGAACACTATTTCATGATATCTTCTTACAGAGTTATTTAACTATTGCTTTCAAATTTGAGTTACTATAGAGTTGCTTTAAATGTTCATCTTTTGGTTTTGTGTAAGTTTTCACTTTTTTGAAATCAATTCTCAAGAGTGTAACTATTACATTATATAGTGCTTGCAGGTTTTCACATCATTACTCACCTTTCAAAATGAATTATCTAAAAATAATAGTGAAAACAGCAAGTGCTGATGAGGATATAGAGAAAATGGGTCTTTCGTATATTACTTATGAGATTGTAAATTGGTACAGACACTCCAGAAAATAGTTTTTCTTTTCCTTCAAAATCTCGTCTGCAGTGTTGGTGGGACTGTAGACTAGTCCAACCACTTTGGAAATCAGTATGGATATTCCTCACAAAACGAAGATTAGAGGTTCCATTCAACAGAGCTATTCCCCTTTTGGGTATTTTCCCAGAAGAACTGAAAACATGATACCACCATAATATATGCACACCCATTTTATAGCAGCACAATTTGTAATAGCTAAAGCTTGGAAACAACCCAAATGCTCAGCAACTGAGAAATAGATAAAAAAAGATGTGGTATTTTTATATAATGCAATATTATTCAGCCATAATGAATGATAAACTTGAGGTTTTGATAGGTAAATGGATCTAATTAGAAACCATATTCATAAGTGAAATAAATCAAATTTGCATGTGTAAACACCATATTGTCTTGCTAGATTAAAAACTGAATGAGTAAATAAGATCTAATAGGTATAGTAAAATGGAAATAAACAGCTCAAAGGGAAATTTTGTTGTTTGATCAATCTTGCATGCCTGTAGCCTGACCAATTACTTTGAGGGGAACAATATGCAATATAACAACCATTTTTACACTCCTATCATCTTGCTTTGAAATCTTAAATTGCTATTGATTTTTTTATCATTTTGCTTTTGTTGTTTTCTTGCTGTTTGTTTTTCTTCTTGATTACTTGGGGGTTCGTTTCTCTTTAAAATTAAAAAAAATCTCATCAGTTACAGCAATATTTTGGGGCTCAGGAAATGCTCCTTAATTTCAGGATGAGCGGACTCAAGACTCAGTCATTTAAAGTAAAACTCTCTAACAATTTCATTAATTTTCAATCTTATCAGGAATTTTTAGATGCACCTCAATATATTTTTAAATGTATGTGGTTTATATGTAGGTTGTATATAAATAGATACATTATAAACTATATGCAATCATACGTTTTAAAAAATACATTAAGGTTAAAGTAAAACCATATCAAAGCCGTGATATAACTACTTATTTATTTTGACTGAACCAAAGTTACTCAAAATAGCACATGGTGGCAGTCCCAAATTCAGAGACAGCCAATTTAGAGCCACATAGAAAGGGAGCACAGGCAGAGTGGATTTGCACACCAGCACTGGAGAGACCAGCTCTGCACACCTGGGTGAAGCACATCAGAAGATGAAGGTCCTCTACCTCCGCTGTCAGCACAAAGGCGAAGGCAGCCATGTGTGCTGACCGGCCTGCAGGTGTGCTGGCCTTTCAAATCCCAGGAAAAGTCAACTCAGCTGAGATCCAGTTTGCTTACTTGGTCACATACTACAGATAACAGGAGACTGACGAATCTTCTGTTACCCTAATTACTTGCTCCCATGTCTAAATGAATAATAGTCATTGAGCCAAATATTCAGGGCTCCTGAAGTCACTAGAAACCCCTGGCCCCATATTCTAAATTAACCGGGAGGGGTTTGGTTGTTTTGTTTGGTTGGTTTTTGGGGTTTTTTGTCTCATTCACCCCCAGGTTGGAGGTAAACACATAGGCTAGTTTTTTACAAGTGGTACTGAACAGGAACTTGATGGGAAGGTCCAACCTAATAGAAGGTGTGGTGAGTAAGCCGTGGAGAGTTCTGTAACAAAAAGTGAGCAAAGGAAGAATCATGAGTGCAAATGGAATAATTTTCCAATAAGGGGAGAGTACCAAAATTCTGAAATAAAATGAAAGAAAAAATGCTAATATAAAATGAAAGTGAATATTCTGAATGAAAGTGAAAGTGAAAATCAGAATTAAAATGAAAGGGAAAATTCAGATAAAATAAGTGTGTTAGAATTAAAATGAAAGAAAATGTGTCAGCTCTTAGAGAATTGGGACAGAATTCATCAATTAATTGTTTAGATAAATTAATCCAGGCTACTTTAAAAGGTGGTGGTATGGTTGTGGTAAAATGGGGAATATTTGTAAACAATGTATTCAAACCAAGAAGAAAAAACAAGATGTAGGCACCCCTGCCTTGGAAGGTAAATCACCAGACCTCTGTCCTACATTCAAAAATGAAATTACTGGGTTAATCAGTGTCATTCTAAATATCACAAAGATGGCACCCCATTGACAGAAAATGAGATGTGGGCCAGGCCCCAGGCCCAACAACAATGGGGGCATACCCAAGTACAGACTTACAGCCCCAGTCCTCAGTGGATCTCCAGAGGACTGTCGGGTCCCTTATCATGAAGCACAGGTAGGACCTTCCCACTGGTGAACAGGTGACCTTGGGTTGCAGAGATAAACCTGTTAAAAACCCCCATGAGAGTCTGGACCTTTCCCTTAAGGTACCATGGGTTTAGTCTTAGGGAAAAGCAAGTTGAACCTACAGGATGGTGTTGAAGGGCTCCCTGGCATTATTGATTCAGACTGTTTAAGGGCAATTGAGGTTATGGTTCTGTCACTGATGCCTGGGTTTTTGAACCAGGAGTTCATATCACCCGGTCACATCATATACTTGTCACGCTCGGAGCTGCTGGTCGAGAAGAACATAGAGAGCGGGGTGAGGGATATGAGAATACTTCCCATCAGGAGGTATTCTGAGGACGTCCCAGGCCAGCATCCCATGTGTATGGCTGAGATTAAGGGAAAACATTTTAAGGGACTGATGAATACTGGTGCGGATGTTTACAGGGAGAAAAACAATGAGACAGTCCCAGATCCCTAGCAGTCTGCTATGATTTTTGTCAAACTTTCATGCCGTCATTGGCTGGAATTGTAGTCTGTGACCGATTCGCGGTCTAATGCTAGGATTAAATGTGTGAGTGCTATACTTGACCCAGGCCTGGTAGCCTGCACACAATCAAAGAAGGGAAAGAGGCTTCCGCTCCCTTCTGCTCTTATTGCTTTTGCTGTCTTCCACCACCATGGTCCTATGCCCTCCGTCATGCACAACCCTGCCTTGCAGCCAGCTAGTACGGACTGACACCTCAAAACATGTAAGCTAAATAAACCTTTCTTCCTTTACTTTGGGTGTCAGATATTTGTCTCAGCAATAAGAAAAGTAACTAACACCAGTTCTATCACAGGAAAGAGAAAATTCTAGATGTGTTACAAATTTTTAATGAGTGTCATTGTGGACTCTCCCCATTCGGAAACTGCTCTCTTACAAGAATGGAAAAATTATGTTCCTATTTAGATAGATCAGTGGTCCCTACCAAAGGAGAAGCTCATTGATTTACTAGCATTAACAGAAAAGCAGCTGAAGGTGAGACATTAACCCTTCCTCCAGCCCTTGGAAAGCTCTAGTTTGCGTTATACCAAAGAGGTAAGGAACTGGAGGTTGCTTTGATATTTAAGATGTATTAATGTATATATTTGTGGGTGTTCTCCCACTGCATTTCCATAGGACTGGCCTATGATAGTAACTGATCTTGAAGACTGCTCTTTTGCATTCCTTGAGGCCCACAGGACTGTGTTTTGGTTTTTCTATTCCTGATGCTGATTTTTCCAATCCTATGCACCAATGTTTGTGGACCATTTTTCCACGGGAGATGATGGGAGGTTCTACCCCAGGAAGTATTTTGTTGGCCAGGTTTGCGTATTGTTGGGAAAAAAAAATTCTCTGCAGCCTATTTGGATGATATATTGATGAATGAGCTTTGATATAGCCTGGTTTATCCACAGTCCCAGAGAAAATTCCCCCTCTGGTTACTTGTGAACTCTCATGGCAGGAGAAAATGTTGCAATCCACAACTTGCCATTGAGAAGAGAATTGTTACAAACATTAGATGATTTACTTTGCAAAAAGTCATTTGGAATAGGATTGCATCTTAAAACAAGAGTTACAAAAACAAAAAAGAGGGCCAGGCCATGATAAGTCACAAGCTCCCCTTGATCTTGCAGCATTTACGCT
>PVJX010050716.1:0-10573 GCA_004027295.1 Dolichotis patagonum | reverse complement strand
CACCATAGCCATAGCCAAGGCCACCATAGTATTTGCCGTAGTAGCACATGGTGTCAGGAGTGGACAATTGTGTTGAGGTTCTGGAAGTGGCTGTCTTGTGTCCTGATGTCCCAGTCTGCCAAGTGCCTTTTATTCCTCCTTGGTGCTGGGCAGGGAAAACTACAACCGGGGCAGCATCATCCCATCTCACCAATGAGCTTCAGACAACATCGTGAAAGACTTTGTTTATTGAGAAAACAAGGCCCTCAAAGCTGAGACAATTTTGTTCCTAAGTTTGGATTCCATGCTGAAATTATAAGCTTTTACAGTGAGACTTGTTCCTCACTTTCTTTCTTGTTCCCACAGATTTAAGGTGCTAAATTAAGTTTTACTGGAAATAGGTATACTCAGTCATGGATTTATATCTTTTCTTTTATCTAAAAGCTCTAGGCCATTCTATACATAGCTAAACCAGTACTTATGACCTGATCACATGGTCTGATGCAATCATGGAAATATCAATTCCATTTTCTTTTCATTTTGTTTTGTTTCAATTCTTGTGAATCAAGTTTTCTTTTTTGTCTTTACTTTTCATTTCTTCTCTTTCTTCTTGCACCCCTTCTTTCCTTCCTTTGATACTTTTCTTTTTTCTTTGTTTATCTCTCCTCCCTGTCTTCTTTTGTCCTTTCCTTTCTTGAAACCTCTGCCCTGTAACAACTTATTTCCTGAATCTTGCTCAAGACTAATGTGGTATATTAGCAACTTGGTTGTAAGTAACTCTTGCGTTTGTACCTTGTGGACATTTAATCTAATTTTATTACTTGATTAAATGTGTTCAAACTTCCTAGAAAATTAAACTATTTTATTGACAGTATAAAATGGTTTATTGACAGAAACTTGATATGTATTATACTTTTCTATGTCTCCTCATATAAAAGTTGTGTAGATGTAACAGTGATACATATGATTACTTTATGTGCTCCATCCTCAATTCTTAGGTTTTGTTTATTTGTTTTAATGAAATTTTGCCTTTTACCTCATAAATGGGTTGATAACTGGTTTAGTTGTAACATTTCTTCTGAAATATATAACAGTAAGAAAGAGACCAAATAAGCACTGCTCTTTCTTGTTCCCACAGATTTAAGGTGCTAGATGAAGTATTACTGGAAATAGGGATACTCAGTCATGGATTTATATCTTTTCTTTTATCTAAATTTTTACTTAAATTCATTAACTATAAATTTTCTTACAACAAATGAGACTTATTATGGCTACACAACTCCCTGAGATTCACAGTCAAGCAAATCAATTTCAAGTATGTGTCATTTTCCACATGTGGGTTTTAGAGGATTTTAAAAGAATGGAAGAAGATTTCCCTCTGATTTTATAGTTGCTAAACCAAATTTAACCTGACTTCAGAAACCTACTAACACTACAGCTATTATTACTGAATTCTGAAAATACACATAAATCTGATGAAGATTCCTTCTGTCTCGAGTGGTCTGTTTTGGGTCATGTTTAGACCTCTGAAAGAAATTGTCATGTACTAGTTGGCCTCTCTCAGACACTGAGTAAAGTATGGGCCACCAACCCTTTGCCAATCATTTCTAACATTTTGTTATGTGAAGTTTATTATTGTTTTCCTTTCTCTTACTTCTAGTTTCTTGTCGATAGCTGAAACATTAGCTGTGGCCAAAGAAAACAAATGGAGAAACTTTCAGTGTTGTTAAAAAATGTGTTTTTTTGTCTTTTGAATAAAAAAAAAGATCTAGTAGGTAAAATATATATCTAATGCTATACATTTTCCATATTTCTGCAAATAAAATAGATTTTTCAAGTGTGCAAATAATGTTTGAGGTCTGTGCTGGTCAATTAGAATTTAATCAATAATGTTGATTTTTAAAATATTATGCCTGAATAACGTGCAGAAAAGAGTGTTTGTTATTAGTAATAAGCCAGAAAATCCTCTAATTAATATAATACACAATTGTGTTGTCTGGTTTTCGTTTTCCAGTATCAGGGAACACCTTAAGAATAAACCAAATGTACGAGAAAAGTTTTGCGGGATTTCAAAGAGAAAAGTTGAAGGCATAAAATATCAGTGGTGGGTGTGAGATAGAGCCATGACTCAGCATTTTGAAGGCTGCTGTGCTGAACTGGTGAACAACAGACCCTTTCTAGAAGATTGTGTGTCTAACACTGGGTTCCCAGTGGCTACCACATGGAATATGGAATCTTTATAGGACCTGCATCTCCATGATATGGGACAGACATGTAGATAGCTTCCTGCGAGGATCAGGCAGCAAATCATCTCCTGCCTGAACTTGGGGTCCTGCTAAAAAGAAAGACAGGGGTTGTCATAGTGATAGCAAAGGGAGCTATGTTGATGGACAAAAGTGTCAATTAGAACTTTGATATATGAATAATTTATTATCTGATCCAATGGAGCAGTGGCTCCTGTGTTGCATGGAAGTAAATTATAGGATGCAGGAAGAAAATAATTGATACTGGGATCCTTGGGTTTTTAAGTAGACTGAAACTTCAGGAGACATGGAGTGTTATTCTTTAGGGTTCATCTTTGTCTCTTTGTCATCTTATTTCTTTATCTCAATCCCTCTACTTCTTTCATTTCTTTTATATAAAATCAAAGAGAAAGAGCAAAACTCATGAAGAAAAATTAATATAATTGCATCAAAGAACAATTTACGAGTTTCTCGGCGTATTAAACATGAGCTTTATTTTTTCCTATGAAATAAACACACAGTCAGCCCTCCGTCTCTGCATTCCTCATCCATGGAGTCAATTGATGTTGGAATGAAACCTTTTTGAAGAACAATGCAGCTGTACTGAAGAAGCACAGATTCTTTGTCCATTATTCCCTAATTAACAGAGAATAACAGCTGCTTTCATAAAATTCACTTGTATTATGTTTTATAAGTCATTAGAGACTACTTAGAGGATGCAGGATAATTTTTAGGGTATGTGCAAATGCTCTGCCTTTTCGTATGAGACTGAGCAGCTATATATTTGGTATCCTTAAGGGTTGTGAGACCACTGTTCTGCAGAATACTAGGGGTGGTGCTTAAAAGGAAGAATAAGATTAACAGCAAAATTATAAAAGATTTATATATAAAGTATTAAAATATATCCCACTGGGTTCTGTTATTCAAAATGGAAAATGCTGAAGCTGAATACCTTTTTCTTAGTAATCACGGATGAAGTTCTTTTATTTATTTTAAAAACAAGAAAAAGGATAAAAAGATACAGAATTTCAAAACAAAATAATAGGAAATCAACACTGGTTAATATATTGTACATTGTTAACTTCAAAGTAATTGTTCAGATTATAAAACTTAGGCATAAAAAAATTGTGACTGTGGGGACGATGTGCAAAAACAAAGTAGATGAGTCTTCCAGGTTGTGCTATTAGGAAGAAATGATAGAAACCACAAAACTTGAATACTGTACCGAAATGAGCAGCCATAATCAATGAACGGGCATGACAATGGTTGCTATTATGGTGCCTGGGGACAGAAGTAGAAGGTTGAGTCACATAACGGAGACTACTTCCTCAGAGTGAGTGTTGGCAACTGCAGAATACAGGATGTTTAAAAAAATGCTTTATTATTGGTGGCAAAAGATATGTTTTGTCCTTTTAATTCATATTGTCATTCAAATAAAGCACCACCAGTGAAGAGACAGGCAAATGATTGCATTATTACACGTAATGCATTAATATCAGTTTGCTTGTGTTCTGAAGTATTTATGATTTACCTAATTAAATATATTTTAGTTTGGCCTAATTTCTTTCAGTTAATGCATTGGTAAAGCAAATTCACCATTATTTACATCATTTTTACCATGGTAAAGGAAATTTGAAAAAAAGAAAGTGTTCCTACACCTAATTTTTCAACTCTTACAGATTCCCTAAGTAGTGTTATACCCAATGTCATCCTTTGACAGTGAGACTCTGTGTCTAGGTTTCCATAACTTCAATTTCTCTCATAACTGCAATCAAATCATGGAATTCATTTAAGTTACATGGTTTACACTAATACACTCATGACACTCATGATGCTGATGGGGACCTGCCATATGCCAGACACTTTTGATACCATGTATTGTATCTTCTGTTGATATTTTTAGGAGATAATGACTCAGCTGAAATTGTAGAAAGGATGTTTTTCAGAAAGATACTTTTGAGGGAAACTTACAGTGTAAGAGAATGTAAATATTTTAATGTAATCTATCTGGAGTTAAAATAACTTGTCATACTATCCCGTGTTGTACAAAAGATGATCAACGTGAATATTTAAGCAAAATATTATTACAGAAAATAACAGGTACATTGTCATTTTTACCCTCTGAGCACTCCTCTCTCCAACACACTTGTTGTATTGTTTTTACCATTTTCTGTAGCGGTTCTAGAGGTTGCTTTTCATGAGTGTATTTAGTTGTGATAACAAAAAATATACAGTGAATGTTGCTACCAGAACCATTTTATGGAAATCGGGCTTGTAAAAACCCTGTGCCATGTCATTAGTCACCTTATTCGCTAGATCTGGCAGCATGCAACTTCTGAGTATTCTCCAAAGTTACAATGACTATCAAAGACAAAAATTAGTGAATGGATTTGGGACATCGAGGCAGCCATGACAGCATAACTAAAGACACTCATGAAAGAGGAGTCCACTCCAGAACTGCTCCTGAAAATGGCAAGAATGGTGGGATAAATGTGCTTGAAACAAGCAGTAGTAAGGGCAATGTGCCTTTTACTGTAATAATCATTTTCAACAAATTTGAACTCGTATTTTTTTAATCGTACCTCATACAAAGATTTGCCTTAATTTTCTTCCACTTTGAAAACATGTATTGGTTTTTTGTAGAGTCCTTGGAAATGCTCAGGCTTCAAATACGGACTGATGTGTGAAGATGTTTACAAGAGCTCTTTAGTAGAGCGCATACCGCAGCACTGACAGAGCCACAGCACCAACAACCAGGAAGCATGGCACGGTTTTCTCTCCTGTCTTTTGGTACTGTAAACAAGCCATGACAAGAATGTGAGGTGGAAGGAATGAAATGCAGTCACACAGAAACACAATGTCACATGGAAATTGCTTAGAATGAATATGGAAATTGTGTTGTAGGCATCATATCATTAAACATGAATGTGTGAGAATGTTACAGATAGCAGGGCAGATACAGGAGCATATTGAGAATTTTATATGAAAAGTTTAAAGAAATTGCTCAATGCATTTTAGCTTTTGTCTTTTGCTTTAAAAATGTTTGAATAATTTGTTGTATTGCAACAAGTGTAAGAATATTATAAACAAAAACCAAAATGAAAACTTCTACGTCCTCTTACTTAAAATTCATCAATTGTTCATATTTCTGTGCATCTACCTTGCACATTTCACTGGGCCCCATATCCCTCTTCTTCTACCATGTAAATCATGTGACCTCTTTCAACGTGTATCACAGTCCTCCAAATGTCACTGTTCCCAGTGTGAGTACTGGAGAGGTACAACAGTGACAGTCCATTATTAGGATTTGGGCTATCAGAAAACAAGATTCCCTCTTTTTCCGAGGTTCCCTTTTGTCTTAGAAGTGCCCTGGGGTTGCTGTAGTTATGTTCCAACAGCAGCAGATGGACTGTGGCCAGTTTCTTCTTCTTTCTATTGGACACATACATTTAAATCTTTGTTTAATTCAACTATTGAAGAAGACATGGGTTACTATCAACTGCCATATTTTACAGATCTATGTAAGTCAGCTTATAACAAAAATGAGGGAGGGAAGTAGTTTTATTGGTGGGAAACCTAAAGAGAACAGTGTAAAGCTGCATTTGGTAAAACCTACTTATGGATGGGGTGTGCACAAAGCAGCCTGGGTTAATGCTATGTGCATAATAGTGAATTGATACTGACATTTTTAGCATGAGCTCAGGATGATTGTATTCATCAGTCTAATGTCTACTGATAGATGGTTGCTCAAATAAATGATCTATATAAATCAGCTGTCCCTACATTTTCTCAAAATGATAGAAGGGTTGCATGAGGGGAAGAACACCTATCAGTGGATTTTATACTTTGTTGAATGCAATTTTCCTTATTAGCCAACACAATGCCGTTTTACACAATGTAGTTTTCTGACCATTTAGAATCTCTAGAAATAAGGATGTGTATCTAGAAAATCTGTAACAGTTACCCATGAGATACAGAGAAGAAAATGAACTATCCCTGCTTCATGCCCATAAAAATGAATATGAATGCCAAGAATTTTTCAGGCAAATACAAAATTTATTGAAAAAAAATCAATATTTTCAACTCAAAGTTGGTAAGTTATATGAAATGTCCAGTGTAAACATTTTTATGACTACTAAGGGATTACAGGAGATTTTGATCAATCAAATTTCAACATGTTGAACTAAAGCAACTAATCTAATGATGGAACATTGTACAATAAAAGTTTCCCTGTTGAGGAAGAGAAATAATTTACTCATAGGGTAGCAGAAAGATAGTTGGAAGTATAAGAGGATGAGTTCTACTGACTAAGCGGCTCCAGAAGGTTCTCAGTAGAATCCATAAGACCAACGTCCGCCATAACAAGATGGACGAAAGTAGCTATATCCATAGCCTCCACAGCCATAGCCACAGCCTAGCCCAGGCCACCGTAGTAGTTACCATAGTAGCACATAATGTCAGAGTGCAAGGTTCAGCTGCAGAGCAGGCTGTCAGTTTACTCACTGCAAATGTTACCTTTTATACATGGCCTTTATATTGGCCATGGTATGAGCAACAGACACGTTTCATAGTAATTCACATTGTAAAGTTTTAGAATCTATCTTGTATTAGGCATGAGGAAGATTTTATCACTAAGAATTTTTTGCCATTATAACTTGATTCTCTTAATCAAAGTAGATATTTTTAACCAGCAACCTTACACTCAGAATACCATGTGTGGTATAGTGTTTTTGTTCATTTGACATCTATGGCTAGCATGCCTAGGAAGCACATCCTTCTTGGCATTAATTATTTTAATTTTATTTCTATACTTTTCACCGCAAAATGAAGCTAGCTTTAGGATTTATGGGTATCTCTCTTTCTTAGGAATGTGGGTTTATGAAATTTCAAATTATGTCAGATTGCTTAATCATTGTTTAAAGGAGTAAGCACTTATCTGTGCTAGAAATAAAATTTCAGTGATTGTTTACTACTAAATAATTCTTTATATGTTTGCTTGTTTTAATGCCACCTTTCACCTTGACATTTGTTTTTTTCAGTGTTCTTCCCTTAGTGTATTAAGACTAATACTGAAGTATATCATTTCCATGAAGTTATTTATTAATTTTCCTTAAACGTGTTTATTTCATCTATCAGGTGGCTATAAATTTTTAAACATTTAATTGTACGTCACAATCTTTAAGAAAAATAAAACTGTCCAAGATTGGGTTACTGATGTGATCTCAGACCACATCTGTGTGTCTCCCCAAGTCTTCCTTCTCTGGCTCCAGCACGCCCCCTCCCTCTTCAGATACCCCCCAGGATTAGCACACTTCTGCAGAAAACGTATCCAAAACATTGGCGCAACTCCAGACTGACAGGCAGGCATTTCAGTCAGTGTTATTTATTGGAGACGTAACTACCCGTTTATGTAAGCTGTGGTCACTTTGTCAGCATAATTATACTTCTTTATTTTGTACAGTAAATATTCTAAATTTAACATTTGACATATTCTTTGCCTACATTTCATAGGCCCTGGTATTACACAGAAGATTGTTTTATTAAAAAAATAAGTAAAAGAGTAATACAATGTGTTTTGGTGAATCCTATGATATCGTGTTTTCTATTTATTGGCTTTCTCCTTACTTTTGTTTTAGTGTCTCATGTGCAGACACACCTGTGTTCTGAGTTCCTTCCTAGGATGGTCTCTCCAGAGAATCTGTCAGTAGCAAGCTCCTGGCAAATAAGGAGACGCAGAGGGCTGTCAGATGCTAGATTATTGTGTTCGCACAGGTAAAAATGATTCAAAGGCAGGGGTTAAAGTATGTTTCCAGGCAGAACACTGCTTGCATACTGTCACTCTTTTAAATCTCCTTAGGCTTTTCACTTTCATCAGTTAATAGTGGATCTAAGGAATTTAAAGGGTTTTGCTCACTTTTGTTTTAGTTATTTCTCATGGTTGTGTATACACTTGTTTCTCAGTATTAAATCCCTCGCTGCTTAACTTACACAAAGTTATTTCTGTGACCTAACCAAATCCTGAAAAATTCAGTTACCTATGCAGTCATATTCATCAGCTGTCACATAGGAGGATTATATGTAATATATAAATACAAACTGATGCAACGTACTATTATTCGGCGCCAAATATCCTGCATTGTTTTCTCCTTTGAAAAATTCATCATCTTTTCTAACAAGCATGAAGGAATAGTAGTAACCTGTCCTAGTAGCCCCTAAGGCTGTTTCAGTGAAAATGTCCTTCAAAACATAAAGTACAGAATAAACCCCATGGGAAATTTCAATGTGTTTATCTAGAAATTATGTATTTCTACATCTATATTCATATATATACATATAATTCAACTTGATAATTTTATATACAGTTTAAAATTGGCATACCATGAAAATATTTAATACATCTGTTAATGCATGGGTTGCTATTTATTTTTGTTTAGCTCTATCTTTTAAGGAAATTTTCCATAACATAGAATATGTATTTTTAATGTTGTTATAGGGGGTCTGTGGGACTTATTTAACCTGTATCCCTTAAATTTTGTCTCTTTTCATTAAGTCTCAATGCTTCGCACTCTAAGTATATACGATTACTCTAGGGTGGTACTATAGTTTAAAGTCAGGAGGTGTGATTCTTCTAGCATTTTTTCCTTAATACTGTTCTGGTTCTTCAGGATCTTTGGAAGGATGTGAGTTTAAAGATTGTTTTTCTTTATTTATGTTGAGAATGCCATTGAGATTTTTGTAGAAATTGTATTGAATGTATAAATTATGTGAACGAGCCCCTATGTTTTAGCAGTATTACTTCTCCCAGTTCATGAACAGGGGATCATTTTTCTTGTAGCTGTAGGTGCTTAAATTTTGTGCATCAATACTTTATAACTTAAAGTGTTTAGTTTTCCAGCACTGGCAACTTTATTTCTTAATGTTTCATTCTTTTACCATTATTGTAAATGTGATTATTTTTCTTAAATTCCTTTTCAAATAGTATGTTGTATTTGCATATGCCACTGATTCATATACTCCTATTTTGTATCCTGTTAATTTAATAAACTTATTTATTAGTTTCAACAGCTATTTTCTTTTTTATTCTGTAAGTAGTTCCACACACATGATTATATGTCATCTGCAGAAAGAAATACATTTTCTTCTTCCCTAATGTGTGTGTGATTTTCTTTTCTCTTGCCTCATTGCTCTCACCAGGATTTATAGTACTGTGTTAGATAGGAACAGTAGGTTTGAGACTCTTTCTTCACATAAAGGTTTAGGGAAAAGATTCTTCCATGATTGTGACGCTATCAGTAGAACTTTCTTGTATGGTTTTACTTCTGTATGGTCACTTCCTTCCATGTCAAGTTTAGATCTTTATCACAAGTGTCTTTCAAGTTTTTTCAGTTACTTTTGGCATTGCCTCAGCTGATTATAGTTTTGTTTCAGTCTGTGAATCACAACATATGACATTAGCTGATTTGTCATACAGTAGTGAGGGCCGGGCCACCTTAAGTTTCCTGAGCAGGGACACTTGTGACTGTCTGAGATGTCCTCCAGTGGCTTTGGAGAGTCACCCTTGGCCCAGCCTGAGCTTCCCTCTTTCTGCCAGGAAATGAGGCTGGGTGACTGTGACCACTCCAGTTTCTCAGGTTTTCAGGGCTGAGTCCCCTTCATTTCAGAGTTTGGAGTTGCTTCGGCCATCACCTCTGCTTCAAAGGGAACCACGAGAGTGACCTCTGAGAACGACGCCCTGTAGTAGTAGTGTGGGTGGGAGTGAGCATAGTACAGGCTGGGCCTGCGTCTGGGCCATGGCAGTGCTGTAGGTTCTTCCTTCAGAACTGGCCAAGCCCAGTGAAGCCTGTAGCTGTTTAAACATTCATGACATTAGTGTGCCTGCTCCAATCCATGTCTTGCCCTTCCCCTGCAGCACTAAGTTGCTTTGGGTCAGGGTAGATCTTCACTGAAGAGAAGAGACAGTACAAGCTCTGTGCTTAGAGTTTTATAATGCCATCCTGCATCTTTCCATGCTTCAACACTTCTAGGAAAATCTCCCCTGTATTCTGATGCTTGCCTCAAACTCCAGTGTATTAGTTGCTGATTTTTCCCCCTGTGTTTTGGATCTCTTCTTGTGGAGGGAAGCGTGCCCACCACCACTAGTTAGCCATCTTGTGATGTCATATTTTATGCACAAATTTTACTGTATTTCTTATTATTCCCCTCCTTTGATGAACTTTTGCCTTATATTATTCTTTTTTCTTTCCTGCAGTACTGGGGATCAAATTCAGACTCATTTAAGCATGAGTATTTTCTCATTTGTTCATACTGTGTCTTTATAAATGAATTTCGTATATTTACTTGAGAGCTTTATT
>PVJX010050715.1:0-10578 GCA_004027295.1 Dolichotis patagonum | reverse complement strand
TCTATCTCCACTTAATTTATGTTCTACTACATGATCTCCAGATACTAAGACCATAATATATTTACTTTTAGATAATCTTTTTTCATGTGTGGAGCATGGAAAAGTATAAGAAAAACCTATGTGTTGTGATTTGTAAACACTTAGTTGAGTTTTCTTTTATAGAAAAATTTATAACCCTCTCCAGTTCTCCTCAGTTCAAGAAATCATTTGCCAGCCATAGAATAACAGTAGCTGATGAAAAGCTGTATCATTAGAAATCTTAGTAACAATTGTTTCACAGAAAAGAGAGCGTAAATGATGAAACATTTTTCATTGCTTATATTTATCTAACTTTATGCATTCTATTAATGAAAAAAACTCTTTACAAGCAGTATCATTTTCCAGACAATCAATTTCTAAGAATTTGATCATATTGAATTCACAATTTCTTGAGAGAGGAGAAACAGAATGAATAAGAGGGAAGAATTTAATCAAATAAATCTGAGTGGATAAGAACTAATGCAGATTTCACTGGAAAGACTTCGGTTCCCTACTGACCTATTGGTGTGGTTGACATTCCTAGTGTTACTTGACTAGGCCCGTGGAGGCCTTGTACCTCGTGGAGCATACATAACTTTGTATGGTGACTATGAGGGCCACCTCAGCTGAGCCTGTGAGTGTGGACTGGAAGGCACAGGTCACGCAACCACCAGGCTCTCACTTTAAACCCCGAGTACGGACGTGGAGGCCTGGAGGCCACAGTGAAGCCTCAGAAAGCAGGACTGGCCTGTTCATGAGACACTGAGAAGGCAGAGGAAAGAAACAGCAAGTCTCTCTCAGGGGCTGGGGCAGTAGTTTCTAGTAAACAGAAATGGGACAGTGACAAGATCATGTTTGTTGCTGATACAAACTTTAGGAACTTCGTAATTGTGCCCTACAGTGGGGCTCCTCTGAGAGTTTATTGTTACACTTTGCTAAAAACTGACGCAAGGCTTGGTGCCTGCCCATGGGCTCTGTAACTTCCACTATTATTAAAGAAAACTCAATCGTTTCGTTACCTTTACTGTTTTTCCCTTCCAATTTCTAACAAAAATTATGATCCTTAAGAAGTCCTGCCCTGTGGTGCTACACCTGCCTCCTGGTAAAATGAGAAAATTAATGAAAAACATGTTTGTTTTACTACAAACCTCCAGTGAGAGCCAGCTGCCTAGGGAGAGTCGCGAGCGGGAATTTTAGTCTCTTCCTCCAACATCGTGTCCTGTGTGCGCGAAGCATAAAGTTTCAAATTGCTTCCTGGGGGCTGATGCTGGATACAGTCAAAAGTTCACAAGTACAAATGGCAGACTGAAAATTCTTTTTGAATTCAACCAAATCAAAGTGATAGTCTCATTCAGTAAAAATCAATCCAGGAGTAGTCATCCAGTGGAAACAAAAAGCAGAAACAAAATAGAAACACACTTTTAAGTCTCGATTATTCACTTTAATTAATTAGTAAACTTATTCCAGCTAGAAAACTCTTTAGGCAATACTGTAAACTGTTAATGGAAATACAGAGTAATGCAAGCACCACAACTGTCTTTCAAAAAATTAAAAAACTTTTGTAAGAGACACACCATTTTCTCCCAATTCCTTAAAATATAAGTTTCAGGATAAGCTTATCTCTTGACATTGTTAACTTACACTTAATACTAGCAAAGTTATCTAGGCAAAACCTAAACAAAAACAAATATATTTGGGTATTATTATTTGTCATATGCTAACTATAATTTTACAATACACAATTTAAGAACAACGCTGAAGTTCCAGTGACTAAACTAACAGCTGCAGCAGAGGCTTGAATGAAAAATTTCAGTAAACATTTTTATCTTGACAGTGGTCAAATGGCTGGGACTGCATTTTGATAAAACTAAATTTTATGATAAACATAAAACTTACCAAGAAAATTACAATAATCACCACGTATTTCCATGTTGAAAGAAATCAGGACATGAAAAGTAACTGAGTATCTCAAAAGAAAAGATCAGAGAGAGGAAAAAGAAAAAACTTCACGTATTTCATAATTTGCCTAGACTCTGCAACAAATGTAGTCAAGACAAGGAAACAACTGAGAATATTGTTTTCAGACTGGTTAAAATTATAATACAGTCTCAAATTATAGAATGTAGAGAATTTCTATAGAAAATATTCTGCAATATGGGAGCTTTTTCACAAAAAGTACTAAGTTAGTGGCAGTGATTGTCACTGCAAAAGAAAAGTAGAATAAAGAAAAGTAAGTTAACAAATAATTATTTTAAATTAAGATTTCAGATTCAAACCTTACTTCTATATATGTCACACAAAATAAAAGTCACAAAGCAACTCAGACAAGTAATTTCTTGTTAAAATCTTACCATTATCTAGTTGAGCATTTTAAGTGACTATTATTCAAATTCCATATAGATTTTATATATATATTTATACATTTATATTTTTATATATATAGCTTTTGCCATTTCTGATACGTTTTAGAGAAATGGCAAAAGTACTGATTGAGAAATATTTATCAATGCATTTGGAAAGTTAAAACTCCATAAAAATGTATTTATGCCCACCTCAAACTTAGTAGACTATGTTGAACCACTCCATGAATTATTACTTAATTCCACATATCTAAAGAAGAAATACATTATTTGTTCTATTTTAAAAGTGAAAATCAATAAGATTTAGACTTTAAATCATAAGATATTATCAAAAGTACAACACCATTAGGTAAGATAATAAAATAACATTCAAAAACATATATTTTGAAGTTATATTTATATTTTAAATGAATTAATTTATATTTTCAAAGTTCATTTTTACTTTACTGAATCTTTTTCAAGTGATATCACTAAGAGATACCAGTCGTTATAAAAGTTCATAAAACAGGAGTGCCTGCCATGCTGATAATCAGTAACAGATATCAATAAGTTTGATATAAACTGTTCTGAGAACTTGTAGTAAATGACAGAAAACTGATGAATAATGAACACTATTTTGAATGAAATTTTTGATTTAATTATTAATTAATTTACAAAAATGTTTTCACAAGAGTGTATCTTGATGAGTTTTTATAAATTAATATGCCAGTGTAACCAACACATACATAAGAGAGTAAGGGTATCATCACCACAGCAGTCACTGTTATGGTCCTAGGCACTCTTTTGTCCTCTTCTGACTTTCTTACAAGGTAGACTGATTTCACATGTTTCTGAAATTTCTATATACATTTTATATTGTATTTTGTTTCCAGTTTGGCTCCACATGACTGTAATATTCCCTTGGTGGTGTTCTCTGTAGTTGAAATTCATTCAATTTACTTACTAGGCAGTGTGCCACTTGTGAATCTGCTGCTTTGGAAAGACAGGTTACCAAATTTGGACCTATCACAAACAATGGCACTGTGAACAGTAATAAATCACTTAAGTTGCATTTGGATCTAGCAATGGAAATCCTGTGTCAAAAGTTCTTTTAGTACTCTGCTTTAGCAGACAAGAACAAAGAGTTTTCCAAAATTTTTTTATCACCAGCAGCAAATCAGATTCTCTTCCATCTTTATATCCTCTATTTTGTTTGTTTCTTTAGTTTTTGCCATTTTTGTGGCTGAATAACTATACTATCTTATTATTTTGTTTTATATATCATAGTTTTATTTTTCATGTCCATCATGGCTATAGAAATGTACATATTTCATTTACTTGTTGACCATTTAACAAATTTTCTTTAATGAAATTTTTGTTCAAGTCTTTCACCCATTTTTCTAGTGGATTATTTTAGTAATTTATGGAAGTCATTTGTAAATTCTGAATGAGTCGAGTCCTTGGTTGACTAATGTTTGTATCATCTTATCTCATTCTGTGGTTCCTTTGTGACATCTCTAAATGGTGTCTTTTGATTAGCACAGTCTTAACTTTCAGAAACCAGACACAGAAGCTGAAATATCACTTTGTTTCTCTTTTATGAGAAACAGTAATATAAAAAGCCAAATAAAATCCAGATGATAATATGCAAGGATACAAGTTGGTCTCAAAGGTGAATGGGATCAAGAGACAGAAGGAATAAAAGATGAGAAAAAAGAATTGGGATGCATTATGTATATGAACCAGCTCTTTACAAGGAATGTAAACATACTACCAATACGTACCACAAGAAAGGAGATCAAGAGATGTGCAAAGGGGAGAGGGTGTTAACCAAAAGAGAATGAAAAAAGTCAGCAAGATGTGTTCACATGTACCAGTACTAAACTTTCATGTGGAATATAACCTTTATGTATTACACACATGTGCCAATAAAATAAAAGAAAACCAAAAATAAATGTTCAATTTCAATATAATTCAACTGAGGAAAATTATTTTTTATGGTAAATGATTTTAATATCTTATTTTTACTGTTATTTATTCATTTAATTTTTGCAGTGACTGGGGGTCTTGTTACTCAGTTTAGGCTAGACTTGAACTCACTTTGTAGACCAGGCTGACCTTGATTTCTCAGTGATCCTCTTTCCTCAGTCTCCCTAGTGCTGGGATTCTAGAATGTGTCTACATATCTAGCATTTATCTTACTGTTAAATAAGTTTATGAAAGTGTCACACAATTTTAACATAAAGATTTATTTTTTCTCTTTCCCATACATGTGTATACATCAGAATTAGATTTTTTATATATGTTATGGATTAAAAACTGGGGGTCAAATTAGCACCAGCTGAATTAAATCAGCATGGTGCTGCATTTAGATGGTCCATCTGAGGAAAGTTGCCAGGATAAAATTGAGACGTGGAGAGGAAGAGTGAGGTGTTGTGGGTTCTCCTAAGTGTTTGGAGCCATCGGTTCTCCTGGAGGAGATTGTCATGGCTAGCTTTCGTGATATGAACTTGGCCATTATCATTGGAGGAGCTCAGGACCTGGTCACTGAGAGTGCTTGTGGTTCACTTTGGGCAGCTCTGGTCCTCACACTGAGCATCACTTTCTGGACCTGAAGGGGAAGATGTGTGCTGTTTAATCTCCAGGAGAAGCTTGTCATGACGGCTTCCTGACAGGTGCTCAACTGTTCACATCGTCAGAACTTAGGCCCTCATTGTCTAAGCTGTAGGATGGCTGTAGTACTTTTCAGGGGAGCCCTGGTCTTTAATTTGAGGGTCACTTCTGGGCTCCAGTGTAGAACCCTCAACCTACTAGCACAGACATTTCACCCTGCCGGCATGGACTTTCTAGCTTCCACCACTGTCCTTTGGGCCTTCCCAGCTCAGATCCATAAGACAGACTTGCATGAATCATTGACATGGGCTTTAGGCTTCCAACTGTACTCATGAGAGGCATTGTCACAGGCTCTAGGTCTTTAGCTGGACTCACACAGGACACTGCTGGATGTGGGATCCAGGCCTTGGCTAGATATTCTAGGTCTTTAGTGTTGTGGCAGATTTCCTGCACTTTCTTTGTATTTAACTCTGGGTGACCATCATAAAATCATATTATAAATTCTGTGTCCTGTATTTAGTTGTTCTCCTTGCACCCCTGAATACAACAATATTTTTAACATAGACATTGGGATTGATTTAGTTCTAGGACAATCTGTAGATGGTCATATATGCTTATCTTTTCCTCAATGTATAGTAGTGTCACATTCTCAAAAGTTAAGTAAATATGTTGATTTTTTTTTCTAGATCTATACTCTATTTTACATCTATGTCTATACTCTTGATTTTACTTTTTCTATCTCTATATTCTTTATTTTAGGTTTATTTATTGCCATTTTTATATCAATGCCAGCTTTCATAACTTACTGTCATGTTATTTTAGGTCTTGGTATCTCACACTAAACCTTCTCCACCAAGATGTGTGTCAAACGTTTTGGTAATTTGTGTTTATCTTTATTTTTGAAGAGAAATGTTGGTTTTGCAATACTCATACACACAAATAGACTTCATGTCAATTTTCACAGAACATTTTTAAGTTGTAAAAGAATTTTTCAAAATGATATTTTATGTATTATCTATTTTAATGCCTAGGTATTTATAACCTTCCGTGTACTCCAGTCTCCATTAATATTTCAGTAATAAATTCATTTTAAGTATAGAGATTTGTATATATTTCTTTCATATTTCAAGGCATTTGATTTTCACTACCTCCACGAATGATATGAACCACCCTGAGACATTATGCTAATTATTTAAACTTACAATAAGTTCTGGAAACTTGAAGCATGAGTGCTTCAATGTTGTTCCTTTTTAAGATTGTTCTAGCTGTTCTAGATACTGTAATTTGAGCTTTCCTGTGAATGTCAAGGTCAGTTTATATATTCCTTTAAAAAATGTCATCTGGAATTTTACAGGTATATAGATCCTGTGAGTCAATGGGGAAATTACTTTCAACTTGGTAATATTAAGTATCTCACTGTATGATTATGAATTGTCTTTCCATGTATTTATTCCACTTATTTAGACATTCTATAACTTCTTTAAGGCTAGTTTTGTGGTTTTCATTATATGTGTATTGCAATTCTTTTGTTAAATTTATTCTTTTAAAAATATTAAGATAAGATAGATATCTTAATTTTTACTGCACATCAGTATGCAGTTGATGCACATAATGATTCCATCCTGTGTGGGAAGTGATAACAGGAGCATAACACATTTTAATTAGTTTTTACTTTCCCTTTCCCTCCTTCTTTCCCACATCTCTAGATCACTTTCCAATTTGCAAGTGATGCCTCCCTATTTTGTAATATCAATCTTTTATTTTACATTTTAAATGATTTATACAAAAGATTTCTTATATAAGAGAAATCAAGAAAGAGTTACGTTTGTATGTTGATTCATTTCACAATATGATCAAGTGCGGCACATATCTATTATACCAGCACTTGGAAAGCTGAGGCAGGACAATCTCTGTGAGTTCAACACCAAGGTAGCATACATAACGAGATCCTGTTTCAAGAAACCAAAAAAAAAAGCAAAACCCCCACAAAATTGTTGTCTGAAGCTACATACATTTCTTATCTTTTTTTTTTTTTTGGTTCAGCAGTGCTTTATTGTATATATATGCCACATTTTTTTTATCCATTCATCTGTTAATGGACATATAGGTAACTTCCAGGATTTAGTCATTATCAGTTATACTGCTATAATAATTGGTATGCACATAATACAATAATAAAAATACTTTATCTCAGATAGCCTTGAAAAATGTTTGAAGTGCTGGAATGGTGATCATAAATTCATTAAGCAGTTTTTCTTATTGAATGTCTTTATTTCTCCATCAACTTCAAAAGATAGTTTTTCAAGATATTTTTTGCCAAAGGTTTCTTTTTGTTGATTTGTTTTTGGATTTGAAACCCTTTCCTCCACATGGTCATGGCCATTAATGTTTATGTTAAAATATTTTTTGTAAATTTAATGGGTTTAACTCCATAAGTGATTTAAGATTTTGTTTTTGTGTTGAACTGAAGTGTGATTGTTGATTGAAGGAAGCTGTGAAATGTTGGAACCCTTAAGTGTGTTGATATTTAGCTCATTTATATTTTGTATGCATAATTCTTGTGAAGGATATCCTGACTTGGCCACAAGTAGTGTTATATAAAATACTGGTTAATTCTTATTCTGCTTTGCCCATATATTGACATCTCTTATGTATATGCCAGGCGAAAGACTGAAAGGAAGTCACAGAACATGTAATGCTAATCAAGAAAGGAAGAACAAAGAAAAAAAGAGAGAAAAAAAACATTAAAATGAATGGTGAAGGAAATTAGAAAAGTAAGAAAGAGATAGCAGAGAGAGAACAAAAGAAAAGAAAAAGGAAATGAAAAGAAAAAGAAAAGAAAAATATCACATAGTTGCCAAAACACAAAATCAAAGCATCCTCAGAATCCTATTAATTAAAGTCTGGGTTCAGTTGCAGATTAACAAACTGCCTATGTCCCCCGCCCCCGCCAAGTTTTGCTCCACTGCCTTTCTGTAAAGGTAGGGACTTGCTGAGCAGAATGACCCTCTGGGTCCATCTCACAGCCTTGCTATAGTCATGGCTCACTATAGCATTTCATCTCAAGATTCTATAACCTCAATCAATTTTTAAAGCGTGGGTCCAGTGTAATTGATCCTGTACTGAGTTCTCTGTTGACTTTGCCAGGTCTCTCTGCTCACTTTCCTTCCTTTCCTGGTAAATCTTGAAACAGCTTGCACATTTTCCCTCAAAAAGTTTTGCACCCAACTTGTTATGAGACAAACTCTGGCCAGAATGCTACTCTGTCTTTCGGTCTGCAGGCCTCCCTTAGTAACTCTTCCTAAAATCTATCTAACCTGTGTACCTGGGAGAGCTCCGCAGGGTCATTGCATTCAGTGGCCGCTGGCAGTGCATAGTCAGAAGCACAAAGCATTTCCTATGGGCATAACGCTCACAGTGTTTGTGGCAGGAAAGTGGAAGTACTTATTGTTGGGTCAATATGTTGTCTTCTCTACTCAGAGAACTGATGCTTGCAGACAGTGCTTATGCACAGAGACCCCCCAAGCCATAGTTTTTTTTCAATGCTCAGATCCAGGTCCTTACTTATTTTCAAATTCCTCAAGGGCCAAAGAGTGATCTCTTATACACAGCTCAATGGTTTTCTGTTTCTCTGATACCGTGCTTTGCAAATATCACACACACTGGGTTCTTCTTCCTGGTGGGGAGTGCTTTCCTATCAGCCTGGCCACTACTGAAATGCTGGCTCTTTCCCTCAGGGTACCCAGTGCCCTCTGAAGATGGCGTGTACACTGGACCTGGGGTGGAAGAGGTGCTGTGGTCCTAGCATTATTCGGCTTCCCTTTCTAAACTTTCCCAAGAGTGGATTTTAGTTCAGTGAATTTTTTTTGCTGTTTGCCTCCCATATTTGGCTTTCCTTACTGCTCCTTCCCAGGGTGTCTGCTTCCTCTGGTCCCTGTGTTAGAGCCACCTCCCTTACTGCCACCACCTCGTTGGTCATGGTGATGCTGCCTGTATGCTTCTTGCTAGTTTTAAAGTGTTCATACCTGTTTTGTAGAAATAAAACTAACTTTAGTACTTTAATCTTTTAAACCACAACCTACTACACATATGAGTCTAATAGATTTTTAATTGATTCATAAGAAATTTCTATATAAAATCCTGTCATCTTCCTGTAAAGATCATCATACTTTTTTCTATCTAATCTGTTACTTATTTTTTTTCTTGTCTAGTTACTGTGGGTAGAATCTTCAACATATCAAGTAGGGGTAGCAAGAATTTAGCTATTAATGATATTAGGTGTGAATTTATTTTAGATATCCTTTATCAAATTGAAGAACTGCTCAACTGCCTATTTTGCTCAACATTTAAAAAGTGGTATTTATTGATATACTCATGAATATAACATGCTTTTAAATTGACAGTACAAGCTTTTTAGTTCTTACAGCAGTGTATCACTGTTTTTTAAACTAGTTTTGGTGATTTATCTTGCTAAATTGTTCATTTAATTTGTTATCCAATTTTTTGAGTGTAACTGTTCACAGAATTCTGTTATAACTTTAGTTGCATTGTTTCACCTTCTTCTCTTTCTTTACCTGTCTGTCAAATCTGTTCAAAGAACTAACAATTGCTTTTGTTGATTTTTCTCTGATGATTTTTATTCTTATTTATTTTTATTCTTGTCTTTCTTATTTATTTTTATTTTTAATTCTTATTCTAGTTTCTTAAAATGAAACACTGGGTCATTACTGATTTGAGAACTTTCCTATGGCTTTTCCACTTATAAATTTTCTTGCAAATATTGCCCCCATTGCATCTCATATATTATTTATGATTCTGTGTTGATTTTTAATTCCTTAATCTCAAGCGCATTTTTTCTTTGGTGTTGCATTAATGCTGGTCCCAATCTGTTTGGTTGGTTTTTAAATTGACAAATAGTATTTGTGTGTAGTTATGATGTACAACAGTTTTATGAAATACACAAACTGTAGAATAGCTAAATTGAGCTAATGAATATATTTAATACTCAACATAACTCATCATTTTGTGATGAGTACTTATTTCTCTTTTAACATTTTCAAGTAACATTATATTATCATTAATTCTAGAGTCTATGCTTTACAATAGGTTACTTTTTTTGGGGGGGGTTCTGGGGGTCAAACTCACTACCTCATGCTTGCCAGGCATGCACTGTGCTGCTGAGCTATATCCCAGACCCTACAATAATTACTTTTAACTCTTTTTGCTGACCAAATTTTTGGTCCTTCAACCAGTATTTCTCCAACTTTTCCATCCCTTGTGTCTGATAATCATCATTTTATGGTCTGTCTTTGAGTTAAATATTTTTAGATTCCACATATACATGGATTCATGGAGTATTTTTCTTTTTGTGTCTGGTTTATTTCACTTAGCATAATGCCATCCATATTCATCTGTGTGTTGTCAATGACAAAGATTCTTTATTTTCCATGGCTAGGTAGTATTCCTCATGTTCTTTATCTACCTATTCATTGATGGACACATTGATAAAATACATTGACTATTGAGAATAAAGCCAAACAAACTATTGAGAATAAAGCCTTAAATAAAATGGAAGTGTAGATATCTTTTCAACATACTGACTCTATAT
>PVJX010050714.1:0-10568 GCA_004027295.1 Dolichotis patagonum | reverse complement strand
TCCAGTTTGTCTACTTACGCTAGACTTGAGGACATGGTCAGCTATCCCAAAAATAAGAGGACATATTATGGTAATCACCCCTAATTTTCCTATCAACTTAACCTGAAGCCCTTTATAACTTATACTGTCTTATTATGGCTGATCTTATTTGAATCTGGTTTGTTAGATTGCTACTTTGTATTGACTGATCTTATTTAAATCTGTTGTGATGGATAGCATCAAGTCTAAGAGCATAGGCAACTACACTGATGACGACAAGATTCACTAAGATACCCACTCTGGTTTGATTATTACTTGCTTTTGAAGTCTTATAATGTCTCTAATGTTTTGTTTTTATTAATGTTGTTATATACTGCTGAGACACCATGGTAACCATTGTAGATCACCTTGTATTGTGGTTTTGTGTGACTTTTCTGCCTTATGCTTTTCTAGGAATTGTTTTATCTTGCTTTGTTTTGTTTTTCCGGCTAATATAGAAATGATAGATATACATTTAGAGACTCACGCATGTGTAGAGCTTAAAAACAGCTTATGAGAACCAACTATATAACACATGTTGAAATAAACAACTACCTTGAAGAAAAAGAGACACTACAATACCCAATGCTGATTCCATAATGTCACGATGTGAAGTCCAGCAAAACTATCACTTTTCATTCAAAATGATCTTAGCTCACTTTGCCTTAAGTTCAATACACATTACAGTATGGACAGCTGTTTTGAGGAGAATGAGACATTATGACAGCCATTCATGGCTTCCCTAATGTCTGGTCTTGAAGACCTGTAATGTCCCCATCGTCCTGCTCGGATCAATTCCATACTAGGTTGTTTCATGTGAATTCCCTATATGTGACAATATGGACAACTATTTGGAAGAAAACAAGAGTCAATATGATAGAGTGTGAATATCTCCAATTGTCTAGCTTTGAAATTTATGTCTTACATTGCTTTCTTGTGATCCGCTTTGCTCTGTTTTGTTGTATTTAATTTTACCCTATTGATACAATTGCATGTATATTTGAGTGGGTAAGATGGATGACCATATTGTTGTTTTTGTCAGATCGTGGAGCAGAACTGTTAACAGTCTCACTGATTGAATGTCTACTTTACATGTTTTAACTTTGTAATTAGAACAACTATTTCAAAGAAGTCAGTATGTAATTAGTCAAGTAATAATTTCTTAAGTTTTATTGCTGTTGTACTCCTCCTTTTTTCCTTGAAATACTGTATTGTCGCTACCCTTTATTCTGTTTTATTTTGGGTTTTTTTCCTCTTTAAATTAAAAAAAAAGAAAAAAAAAGAAAAGCCACAAACAAATTTTTGGACAGTAATCTGTAGTTAAGTTGAGAACTGATGCTGTTAATTTTTGCCATACAGAGAGGTTTCTTTTCACAAAAGATAATGGTGGACCATGATAAAATACTGCTTCACAGTTTAGGAAACTGAATTTCTGCATGGAAGGAGTTGGCTGCAATGGATTACTAAGAAGCACAAATTCCAAGAGATTAATTTGTGCAGTAGAATAAATCCTTCATTTCCTAATGTGAACTCACAGTTATAATGTCAGTTTGCATGAAAATTGGTTACATGCAGGCTTGGGAAGGTAAAGCCCTGATTTCTAATTTATACATGTACACACATGGTGTGAAAGACTGCCAAAATAAAAAAAAATAATTTTTGCTCCTCACGAATAGCAGATAATTTTTTAATATCATGAGAGTCAGAAACAGATGAGGACAAACTGGTTTGATAATGAATGCTGGAGAGGCTGTGAGAAGAAAGAAACCCTTCTTCACTGCTGGTGGGAGTGTAGACTGGTTGCAACCATGGTGGAAATCAGCATGGAGATTCCTCAAAAAACTAGGATTAGAGGTTCCATTCCACTCAGCTATTCCCCTTCTTGGTATTTTCCCAAAAGAATTTAAAACATAATACCACCGTGATATATGTACACCCATGTTTATAGCAGCACAATTTGTGATAGTTAAATCTTGGAAATAATTCAAATGCCCATCAACCAAGAAGTGGATTTTTTTAAAAAATGTGATTGTTTTATATAATGGAGCACTACTCAATCATAAAGAAGGATAAACTGGAAACTTTTAGAGGCACATGGATGCAACTTGAGACCACACTCATAAGTGACCCATATGTTTAAACACTGCATTGTCCCACTAATGTGAGAAACTGAATGAGTAAGTATGATCCAAAATACACACAGCCAGTGTGGAGACCTGCACGGACCCTCAGTGAGTGCCCAGAATTTGACCTTCCCACGGGAAAGAGGTGACAGGCTGGACGACATATTGGAATTGGGCAAGACAGGCTAGAACAAGGAATGGCAGTGACTTCAGTTGGCTGCTCCCTGCCCAGAGCAGATTGGTTGGATCTGCTTGGGCAGGGTCATGCCCCTGGCCAGGACTCAATAGCCAGGAATGAAATTGTCCCCGTAGTTGTGCTGAACCAGTTCTGTCCATGCAGCACACACCAACGTGGTGAAGGCCCCTACTGGTTGACTGGCTCAGAGGGGAGGGGCCAACCTATACCACCCCTGCTTGCACCTCAGTGACCAACAGCAAACTGGAGAGGGCAGAAATCCCTAGCCAGCATGCTTTAGAAGAACCATAACCAACAAGGAAAGGGGCTGGGACCTCCACCATACATCTGTATGGAAGAAACCAGAAACATGACAAGAGAAAGAAATAAGAAAAAGCCCCCAGCCCCCAACCCTGGGAATATTGATCCAGGAGCGGTAAATATAGAAGAGACTGAGGGCAGCAAACATGCAATATCAGACACGGCATCAGCTGACATAAAGAGATATCTTCATGACATTATAGATGAACTCAAAACTGAAATATTAACACAAGTAAAGCAAGATATAAGAAGGTTAATAAAAGAAATGCTAAGCACCTGTCAAGAATACACAGACAGAAGAATGGAGGAACACAAAAAAGGAGAGAAATGTTTGATGAAGAAAATTTTAAAAATCCAGAATACATGAGAAAGATTCAAAGAGATTACTAGGAAATTAAAAACTCCACTGAAAGCTGGAAGAATTGCCTGAAAGAAACTAGAGATATATTAACAAAACTTGAAGATAGGTTTGCAATGTGTGATCATGAAAGGAAAGATCTCTTAAAAATAACAAGGAAACAGGCAGTAAAAATACAAAGACTAGAAGATGACAAGAGGATTGATAACAATAATTTAAAAAGTGGGTGAGGAAGCAGGGGTAAACACAAAGGAAATACAAAGCCTATTCACAGAAATAATTAAGGAAAACTTCCCAAGCATAGGAAAAGGAAATGATATTCAGATGTATGAGGCATACAGAACTCTAGCCACCTACAACCAAAACAGAATTATACCTGGACATATAATAATCAAGATCCCAGAAATTCATCACAAGAACAGAATATTAAAAGCTGTCACAGAAAATAAACAGATCACCTATAAAGGAAAACCCATCAAAATCATGACAGACTTCTTGACACAAACCATCAAATCAAGAAGTGCTTGGAGTGAAGTATTCCAAACCCTGAAAGAAAATAACCTCCAACTCAGATTGATGTACCCTGAAAAACTGTTTCTCAAAATTAATGGAGAAACAAGATGCTTCAATGACAAAGAGGAACTGGGGGAGTTCGTGCCCACCAATCCAACCCTACAAAAAATACTGAAGTACATTCTAGAGAGAGAAAAAAATATACCAGGATTTCAGGAACAGTGGTAGAGAGGCCTCAATAAATGGGGCAGACAGTGGAATGAAGGATAAAAGTAGACACCCAATGGCAGAAAAATATCATAGCAGAAATGAGTCAGAGAAGATTGGCTATAATCTCTAACATAGATGACCTTGATACACAAACAAAAAGAAACACAGGCAGAGTAGATCAGGATTTAGGGTCCATCAAGATGCTCTGTATAGGAAATATAATTAATCTGAAAGAGGGTTTATGAGAGAAATAGGGGCAACTCGACCAGCACCTGCAGATAGGTTGGAGACATGATACTTTTGTGCAGTAGAGAACTCGTCAGCTATAATGAAAGAAAACCTTGAGGCTTTTGTAGGTAAAGGAATACAACTTGAGATCAAGCCCAGGAGTGAGAAGGTTCAGAACCACTTATGTAAATAGCAGGTTGCCCTCCCAATCTAAAAACTGAGGGGACCCAAAATGTGCAATGTACCCTGTGGAAGTGGAAGGGGAGGAATTGTCTAGAAAAGGAAGGCAGAGGATATTGTTAATAGTATATCAGGATTTAAAATCCACATTATTCTCACCACTCTGTTTAGATGGATTATATTCTGTTCCAGTTTGTCTACTTGTACTAGGATTGAGGGCACAGACAGCTCTCCCAAAAATAGCAGGATATATTACAGTAATCATCCTTAATTTCCTATTAACTTATTCTGAAGCCCTGTATAACTTACAATGCCTTATGATGATTGATCTTATTGAATCTGGTTTGTTAGATCACTGTTTTGTATTGACTGATTTTATTCGAATCTGTTATGATTGACAGTATCAATTCTGAGAATATAGGCAACTACACTGAAGATGACAAGATTCACTAGGATCCTACTCTGGTTTGATTATTACATGCTTTTGAAGTCTTATAATGTCTCCAATGTTTTGTTTTTATTAATATTATTATGTACTACTATGTTCAATACTATGCCTGATGATATAAACAATTCTATTGAACATAACAAGAGACATCATAGTAATCATTGTAGATCACCTTGTATTGTGGTTTTATATGACTTTTTTGTTTTATGTTTTCCTAGGAATTTGTTTTGTTTTTGCCTTGCTTTGTTTTGTTTTTCTCTTTATTACAGAAAGGATAGATATACATGTAGAGACTCATGCATGCATAGAACTTATAAACAATTTATGAGAACTGATTATATAATGCATGATAAAATGTACAACTACTTTGAAAAAAAGAGACACTACAGTACCCAATGCTGATTCTATAGCACAATGATGTGAAATCCAGCAATACTATTATTTGTTCAGAATGAGTTTAGTCTGTTTTGTTTTGTTTAATTTCAACATACATGAAAGTATGGACAGCTATTTTGAAGAACATTGAGAGACACTATGACAGCCATTGTTGGCTTCCTTATTGTCTGGTCTTGAAGACCTAAAACAGCTTCATCATCCTGTTCAGATCAGTTTTATACTATGTTGTTTTGTATGAATTCACTGTATGTGAAGATATGGACAACTATTTAGAAGAAAACAAGAGACAATATGATAGATAGTAAAGATTTCTGGTTATCTTGCTTTGAAATCTGTGTCTCTTACATAGCTTTCTTATGTTCTGTTTTGTTGTATTTGATTTTACCCTCTTTAAAATATAATTTAAAAATAAAAAAGAAATAATAAAAAAGTTTTAAAAAATATCATGCCTGTATCTTGTACTCTGAATAACTGCTACAAAGACAACAATTAGCAATGTGTTAATCATTGTAACTTTCCTACTAACCTGCTTTGTAATTCTTTTATTACTTTTATTTTTTCTCTTTAAAAAAAGAAACTGGTTATAATATCTTTTCCATAAGTTGCTGTCATTGTAGGTTTATGAAAGCTAGGCAATTGCCTTGCTTCCATATTTCACACTTAGAGAATAATCCTCTGATCTGGAATTACTAAAAATATCAAAAACATAGTTCAATTCATGTCTAAAGTGCACAAGGTTTAGAGTCATAGAGGCAAAAATGAAGTTACTTATTAATGTTGCCAATTGCTTCAATCCAACCAGATAAATTAAAACCAGCTTGAATGTCTTCACTTGTTCTACCTAAAATTCCAAAGGTCTTGGTATGCTATTTTTATAACAAAAAGTTCAAATGGATAAGAACATAAATTTATTCCTAAAATTTTGCTCAAAGAATGGTCAGAAGTATTTTTATGCATGACAGGGAAAATAGAACTAAAAAGAAGATGTATGAACAATTAAATCCTGTCCCTAAGTTACAATCAGTAGTCTAGAGAATAAGTAGATTGATTTCTAAATTCAATGACTGAATCCCTACAAGTTTTAAAATTGTCACTTTTGAGACATTAGAGTAATATTTTAATAGCTCATTTTATCTTTAAAAATAAATGTATAAATCATTTTTTGGCTATTAGAGACTAAAAATTTAGTGATTTAAGTAATGTGGCTAATTCAATGTGTCTTGTGTTCTAGAATAGTCTGTTTAAACTTTATTTGTAAAACTATTTTATTTACTCCATTCTTCCAGAATGTTAAAAATTTACATGTATGACCAAAAGAAACATTAGAATCAGAATGTATGCACATGTATGTGAGAATATTTCATTAAGTCACATAATTTACTCAAAAAATAATCAGTCATTGAACTTTTATCACAGGCCAGGCCCAAGGATAGATCTCTTCAAATATTTAAGTGATAACATCACTTTATCAAATGATTATTATACTTAAATATTTATTATGTATGTGTTATGGATTAAAAACTAGTGGTCCACTTAACACCAGCTGAATTAAATGAACATAGTGCTGCATGTAGACGGCCCACCTGAGGAAAGTTGCCAGCATAAATAGAGATATGGAGAAGAAGAGTGAGGCGCTGTAGGTTTCTCTAACTGGTGCTGTTTTGAGCTGTTGGTTCGCCTAGAGGAGCTCGCCATGACTAGCTTCCCCAGTGTGAGTTCAGCCATTGTCACTGGAAGACCTTGAAACCTCCATGTCCCTGAGGATGGCTGTGGTACTTTTCAGGACAGCCCTGATCTTTGTTTTGAGTGTGCCTTCTCAGCTCCAGAACCCTCAACCTACGCACAGCTCCTTCACCCTGCTAGACTTTCTAGCTTCCACCACTGACCTTTGGGCCTTCCCAGCATGGATCCGTAAAACAGACTGGTGTGAGTCCTTCTTGTGGACTCTAGACCTCCAGATGGACTTGTGGGAGGCATTGTCATGGGCTCTAGGTCTTTATCTAGATTCATGCAGGACATTGCTGTAGGATCCAGGCCCTTAGATTAATATTCTGAGCCTTTAGTGTTGTGGACAGATTTCCTGAAGTTTCTGCTTTTAACTCTGGGTGACCATCATAAAATAATATTGTAAATTCTATGTCCTGATTATCACTGTTCTCCTCACAATCCTTGACTACAACAGTATGTATAAAGAATATGCATATACAAATATATATATATATATGTGTGTGTGTGTGTGTGTGTATATTCTGTACAGTAAATGTATAAAGGAGATTAAGCTGGACAGTGAGAAAAAGGGATTGAGAGAGAAGAGGAAGGAGAGAGAAGAGAGGTACAGTATATGCCAATATAAATTTAAATCAAACACTTTAAAGTTATATATATATACATTTTTGGAGAAAACCTATGCCACTGTAATTTATTTCAGATAAGATAAAAGCATGCCTTAAGAAAATGCTTACTTTTCCAACACAAAGATACAGTTTTGTTCCATAACTTTTAGGTGATAATATCAAATGCACAAATCATACACTCGTAACTTTAGCACTTAAAGTAAATACAAAAAGCAAAAGAACTCGTCCTTAATATCATAATGTTCATGCTCCTTTATTCATTGAATATTTATTCAATATTTACTCTGCGCCCAGGACTGTTTTAAACTCTGTAGCTACAGAAGGAAAAAGAGACTCAGTATACATGGTCATGTGGATCCACAAATGTGAGTCCAATGCATTATTAAAAATTTTACTTGCTTCTTATGCACCTGACATTGCAGCATGAACCTTAAAAGCAATAGAATACTGGTATAAAAAAAGTGGAAATCAAAGGTATTCCTATGTAGATTTATTTTATATACTTGTAATCTTTGTAAACTCATTACTAATTTTTCTACTCCCATAGCATAACTAAGAGGAAGGCTTATGGCCCCTACACTTTTACAGTAGCAGAAAAAAACATGTTGTCATGGGTCTACGAGCTAAGTATTGGATGATTTGAACAACAGTAATAATGCAACCAACATCTAGTACTAAGGCATCTAGAAATAAAATAACTAACCTTTAAAATATCATAATATTTCCAAGCACTAAACATTTCATATACACCATCTTTAGTTTTCACAGTAAACTCCCTATGAAGGGACATTATTTTCTTATTTACTGATAAGGGAACTGATCATAGGGACATGACATGACCAGTCCAAGACGATGAAGCAAGACAGCATTCATGATGCACATTTTAAACCACTGTGTCACCTTTCTCTAAGCTCACTGCTTCCTATCCAGCCTACCAGCCCTCCTAAGACAGGCCTAGAAGTCAACTTTAAATTCTGGAAGACATTTTATATTTCAGCTAACTAGAACATTCAAGTAATTTTAGATGACAGTGTAGCTTCCATCTAAAATTGGCCTCGTTGGCTTTCTACTTTAACTTTCCTTCACATTCATCCAAAAAGAAATTATTTGTGTGACAGCACAGATAATTACCACTCAGCTCTTAGTCCCTGGTATTTTATTATTAATGTACATGGGTTCAAAATATTTCTAATAGTCTTTTAAATTCTGTATAACCAAATTGTCATAGAAGAAAAAGAACTACTCTATAATTAAAAGGTGAAATCCAAGAGAGAAAATATTACCTAGGCACCAAATCTTAAGCCTTTTGTAATTAGGTACAGTGAGATTCTTCTAAATTCCTGATACCTACAGTATCCGTCATCTGGATATAATTGAAGAACAATCCACTTACTATGAAGTTGAAGTTTAGCAGGGCAGGGTGCATGTAAGGAAAGAGGTACACTTTTTCCACTGCCAATGTTTTTTTAGATGTGATCCTAACACAAAATATGTACTTTGGACGGTTCATGCTTTCAACATTTTTCTAAAGTATGAATGAAACCACACATATGAACAAAAAGAATATGCAGGAGTAGTTCTCATTCAATTTTTAAATTCCAAACTTTGGTAACTATGTGGCAAGGAAAACCTGAAATTTAGACTTGATAAGTCAACACTGAAAGAAAACGAAAAATTTGTCAGTTTAATTCAAGAGAAAAGTTTTGAAACCCATGTGTCTGATTTCATAAGTAGCCCTCAGTGGAGGTATTCCAAATTGGGCAGAATTCATTTCAATCATTCCTTCTGTCCAAATAACCTGGACTTGACAGACATGAACTAATCTAACCTGTTTTTCAATATCAGGATCTACTGGGAAGCCAGCCAGCTGAGAAAAAATAGCAACTGCCTTAATGCGATAGAAACAAAGTCATATATAGCATAGCCAAGCAAAAATGTAGGTGATAAAGGTCATATTGATTTCAACCCAAAGAGTCTGAACATTCAGTACCAAAATCAACCCAATTCTAACCGAGGAGAAGAGAATAGGGTAGCAAAATATGTCTGGAAAAGGGTTTTACTTTAAGTTGTTTAAGGGATGGTCAGAAGAACAGTCTCCTTGAACACCAACAGCCACAAAGAGAATCCCTGTAAAAGTATTTTCCATCCTGTACCTGAAGGCTGTATACCCATTTAATCTCGCTGTCAGGATTGGCCTGGGGATAGAAGTATCTTTTAAAATAAGTACAAGTAATACCAGTTCTAGACATTCTGGACCAGAATGAAGGCAAGAAGAGAACTGATATTTCCGTTTCCACTTTCTGACACATAGCACATATGGAGGCTCAACTTGTCCTTAGATGAACTTTTGAGCAAGTTCCCAAATCTGATCCTTGCAAACACCTAAACATGCAATCACATAAATCTAAACTCTACAACCAGAGGAATATAGAAGTTAACCAAAGGAAGATTCCCTGGTTTTACTTTTTTGAAAAAAATTATTGTCTGTAAGAAGGTAAGAGTATGTGATCTACCATGATCATTCCACTGTTTAGAACCCAAGGTCCTTTAGGTTCTATTATTAGTTTTCTCTTTGTTTTATGGGGAAAAATAAAATACTATATGTAAGCACGATGAAAAGTTGTCTAAATAGTGTTATAAAATGAGAATTAGAAAGGGCCCTCAAAATTTCTCATAAAATTCCTAATACTCAGTCATCATAGTCACCCCTTGATTCACACGGTTAAATACACTTAATGTTCCTTGGGGATACACCATCAGGGTACTTTAGGGCATAGCGTTTCACTGATTATGTAGACCCCTTATCGCATTCAAGTGTAGCAGCTATCCGAGAGGAAATCTGAGTGTGGGGCATGTTCAGTCAAACTTTGGTGAGGAAGAAAAGAAATGCAGAAGTCAGACCCTCCCTAGGAAGGTCAGGGTGGGCTGTGTGCTGCCCACATGGCTTTCTGGCCATCCGGAGGATCAACTGCAATGAATTACTTAGAAGAGAAGAGAACAAGGAGCAGAGGCAGTGACTGGGAGGAGGTGGAGAACACTCCTAAGAAACCCGTCTGACCTGATTGCTGTGGGCCCTGGAGACTCACGCTGCAAAACCAAGGGCACAAAATCTAACAGGCCTTTAAATATGTATTTAAACAAAATTCATCTTAACCTCACACTCAGCTTCACCAATATTTTACCTTACAGATTCTCTGCCTCAGAGTGAACAATCAGAGGATGTGGAGGCCAAGACCCAGACATG
>PVJX010050713.1:0-10578 GCA_004027295.1 Dolichotis patagonum | reverse complement strand
TGGCTGTGGAAGGGTGGGCTCTTCAGATGCAGTAGAATCTAGAGTCCTTGATGCATTCTATTGCAATGCTAGGAATAATGCTGCTAGGATCAAGGGTGTGACTGTTGCATCAGTCCACTGATTACACTGGCACTGCCATAGTTCCAGCAATTTGGATAAGATAAAAGGAGTAAAAAAAGACTTGCTTTCTCTTTTCCCCTTTTGCTCTTGCTGCTCTTGCTGTCTTCACAGGCTGTGAACTCTTGTCCAACTGCCATGTCCTACCAGGTCCTGACCTAGATCCCCAATCTCCCAAACGAATGTATGGTAAGGCTTAAATAAAATGAGACAAGTGGGATGATTTTTGGGCTCCAGGAGGGTCAAAACACTTTCACTGAGTTTGAGACTCTGAGGGCTAAAACAAAGACTTCTCTGGACCACCCATGTTTATTAGGTGCAAAACAAAGGGCAGGCAAACTAGGTAAAGAGCAGGAAATGAGCAAGACCTAGGAAGTCACTTCAAAGACTTCTCCAAGTAGTAAACTATGGCAATTTAGGACAACCATTTTATCTCCAGGATGACATTTGTGGGAGGAGTGAGAAAGTAGGAATAATTCCTGCAGCTGCAATCTCTAGCTACTTAATTAATGTTTGAGTCTAATGTCCACAGCTGTAGCCTTATCTTGTCCTTTGAGATATCTCTGGCTTCACAGGCCACTACAGGCCTCAGCCAGGACCAGGGATTCATAGAGGTTCACTTACTATGAATCAGCTCCCATCACCAGGCAAGGGCCCTAGGCCTAGGACAGACTCACAGATAATCATAGATAGCCAATTATTTAATTCTAAATCCCGCTCAGAACCACTTCATAGTGGTCTCCAACAATGTCCCACCCTTCCTTTGAGACAGCTGATTAGGGGCTGAAACCTCTGCAAACTGTGAGCTAAATAATCCTTTCTTCCTTTCACATTGGATGTTGGGTATTTTATCTCAGGAACAAGAGAAAGGTAACTAAAACATGCCATAACATACTTACCCATTTGTTATTGAGAGAAAAAGACTTCATTTGTGAGCTGTCTCCAACATGAAGGTATAAAGACAGCAACTTGGAATTTAAAGTTTCAAGGCCTGTCAGACCTGAGGGCACATGCCTATAATCTCAGCACTCTAGCAGGATGAAATAGGATTGCAAATTCAAGCCCAGCCTGGGCAACTTGGTGACTCAGTAAGACCCTGTCTCTAATTAAAAAAGACAACGTCAAGGCCAGATTTCACTTCCCTGATTTTTCACAACCAATTAAACACCAGTAGCTTCATTACAGCATGCAACATCCATCTCTTAGTTTTTGTGAAAATTAAACTGAATTCTCCTGCAAGTTCTTTCCATGGTACCCAAGACAGTGTGAGCAATCAGGAAGTAGTACCTTTTATTATCATCATTTTCATTCTTCTTCAGTACTACTCATTTTGTCAGGGTTTTGCTGGTTACTTTTCTCTCAATGCTGAGAAAAAATACCTCATGCCCAAAATTAGGGAAGGAAAGGTTTACTTAGTTTACAGTTTATGGAAGTTTCAGTCCACAATCATTTCATTCCAAGGCAGGGTGGCATGGCAGAGGGCCAACCATTCATGGCAGCACAAGACAAGAGAGCAAAATGGGAGGAGTACACAGAGAAGATGCTTTCTGTCCCTTATATTGTGTGGAGGCTAGCCACCCTAGAATGAGAATAGCATGCACATCCATATTGCCAACATTGGACCATGAATCAGTCAGCAATTCTAGAAGCTTGCTCCCATGACTGCATGAGGCTTTGAGGGGACATCCAGACATGAACCATAACAATGGTGTTATGCTCAGTGTTTAGGCACTCTGACTTAGTAACTTCATTTGGCTGTCCCTTAAGCAAACCTGAATGACTGTAGCTTCAAGCTTGTAGCACTGTGGAATTTGATTACACATTTCTTTCCTGAATAGAAATACTCTTTGATATTGAGAGTGGTTCATGTTTATTTACTAATAGAACAAAATATTATATGCTTCTAATAAATGTGCTTTCCATGCCTCACTATATTCCTTGTACTGAATTTCAAAACAGTGGATCCTGGTACCAATCATTAAATGACAAGTGACAGTAAAATTACCCTTTTACAAATCTAATGCAGTGCATAAAAAGATACAAAAGCACTACATAAACCAGTTTGTTTGCAAAAGTGAAAAATAAGAAATAAAATGTAATGACATTACAGTACTGATTTTTACTTTGTAATTACAATATGAAGTAAATGAACTGCAATGCTCCTTCTTTGCCATATGGAAATTTATTCACTTTACTTAACAACTAATATTGAATCTAGGATGATGAAAACATTTATTGTATTGAACTTCTTCCTCCAACTTCAATTTGTTTACTGTCTGCACTTTGTACTCTGTGGATAAAACTTTAAGAATTTCCAAAACTTTTCCATTCACTTTTAGGAAAAAAGGTTCTTGGGTCATTTTAGCCTAAAAAAAATTCTCGTTTTAGTAACCAATGTCCAGAATCTTAATAATAGTAAAATCATGAATATCTATTAAAATTTATACTTTCTCTAACTTGTAACTTAGCAAGTCTACTCATAGATATATTCCTAAGAAAAATGGGCACATAGTTTCCACAGACATATGTATTACTATGTGTATAAAATTTGTATCCAAAGTAGGCTCAAGTAGGATGAATTAAAATGTCAGAAACAGTAAAATGGATCAATACCTACATGATGGAATACTTATACACTAGAATACTAGTCAAAAAAACATAATATAAACTAGTCCTACAAACAAATACAAAATTATTACTATTTGAAAAACAATAAGCACAAAAAAGGGTATGCAGTGATACAGTTAAAATTACTAACTTTCAAATATAATTTAGTATAAACATGTATTTCAAATATACATGAAGTACACACACTATTACCCAAAGAAGCAAGTTCTATGCTGAGTAGTATTGTGAACAGTAGCAAAATCCAATACCTTTGGGATACAATACCTACATACATCTCCCGAATTATATTATCTAGTGGCCTCCTCACAAGTATATACACTATTGCTCAAAATGTTACACCAGTCACAAAAACAAAATATAAACTGGTCCTACAAACAACTACAAAATTATTACAATTTGAAAAAAAATAAGTGCACAAAAGGGTATGCAGTGATACAGTTAAAATTACTAACTTCCAAATATATTTTAGTATAAACATATATTTCAAATATACATGAATTATATGCACTATTACTCAAGGAAACAAGTGTTATGCTGCCTAGTAAGTGAACATTAGCAAAGTCCAATGCTTTTGGGATATGATACCTACCTACAGGTCCCGAATTATATTATCTAGTGGCCTCCTCAGAAAACGTGCATGCATGTGCACATACACACACACACACGCACATAAATTATACAAATATGCACATAAAACATGTCAAAATTTCATTGATATCATTCCCTTCCTCCTCTAGATAATGTATATTATATTCACATCACATGTTAATACCTTAACAAATAATACAAATACAGAACAGTGAAAAAATACCAAATAATCAGACCCATGTGGTTAGCCAAAACTAATTCAACTAAATAAAAAACACCCAGCTACAAAATGGAACACTCTAAGCACTCCAAAACAATAAAGGTGGTTAACTGCTTTAGTGCCTCCCATTACATGGCCTAACATTTCCCCTTAGTCTAACATTACCACAAATACTAAACACTGTGTTTCAGGCTCATTCTTCCAGGTTTAAAGAAAGGAATGATATCACACATCAAAGACAGCAGAGACCAGGAGCAAAGAGCCACCTCTCTGGGATCTGGAGTTGAGAGCACTGAAGCACAATTTGGTGAACTCAAGGAAAGAGGTGAATCTCTGGGAATTGCAAGAGAGCTGACAGGAAGACTAAAAAGTAGAAAGAAGCTAGAAGGATGGAGCAAAGTGCAGAGGAAAGAATAAGGCAGCCTGAAAGGCTCACCATGGCTCTCAGGATAGGGAGAGTATCTCCACTGACTCATGGTAAGTGCAGTGGCTGGGCCAGACCACAAGACTGGCAAGAGAAGGCATGGCTTCTGTGAACTGCATTGCTCAGCTTTCTGGGATCACTGTCACAACCCAGGCTGCATAGAGAAAGTGTCCTCTGCAGCATTGGATGAGGGCAGCTCACCTTTAAGCCATACAGCTAGCCAGAGGACCCATGACTTGCAGTGCACAGAGGAACACGGAAACGGGAAGCTGCAAGAATGACTAGAATCTCAGTGCAGATGTGATCACTGCCTGCGCACAGCAATAAAGGTGGGTCAGGAAGCAGGACTCCCACACACAGGAAAATGAGTGTGCAAACAGGACAGGTCTCAGCAGTGACACACTATCCTCCACTACACCTGCAAGACTAACACAAAGTAGACTAATCTCAGATTAAGTAGAATTACTCAAAACTTAGAAAGCAGCACAAATGGCATAAAAACCCGCTTACAAAATTAATAAAGAAACTTTCCAAATATGGGGAAAGGATTTCACATACAAAGTGTGAAGTTGATGCAACGGGAAAGAGCCATGATCAGAAGAGACCTTCTTCATAGCACCTTCATAGCACCTTCATAGCATCTAAAACAAATTCACAAAAGCCAAACAGAGGTCAGAATTTTAAAATCTGTTAGAAAAGCAATGACTCTAACTAACTTAGAAACCCATTAGAGTAACAGCAGACTTTGCTAAAACAATTTAAAGACCAGTAGAGCTTGAATGGAAGTCTTTCAAGGCCTAAAAGAAAATACTTTCCGATTATGACTCATATATACTGCAAAACTATCTTTCTAATTTGGAGGACAAATAAGGTCTGTATATGACAAAAAGAACCTTAACAGATTCACGGCCAATTAACCAAGTCTACAAAAAATTCTCAAGACTAACCCAGAAAGGTACAATGGAGCCAACACTGTTGAGCCATCTAATAGAATAAAAACACCAGGAAGGGTAATGAGGGAAGCAGAAGGGTAAAATAAAAGGAAATCATCAACAGAAAAATAGTGTAATGACAGGAATAAGCCAATACTTTTCAGTACTAATTCTCAATGTAAATGGTCACCTTGAGAAAGTCACAGAATGAAAGCACAGACTGAAAAAAAAAGAATATACTACATAGAAGAAACATATTTAATCCCAAAGGACATTCAGAGTACAAATGTCAAAGGATGGAAAACGGTATTCCATTTAGTAATTGAGACCGTACATGGGCAGAAGAAGGTCTCCTATTTTCAGAAACAGTAGAAGTCAAGGCCAAACCTGAAAACAAGAGGCAAACAAGGTCACTACATATTGGTTAAGGGAACAATTCAAAAGGAAGAGATAACAATTATAAATAATGCATGCACTGCATACTAGTGTATGCTACTCCATTAAACAAATACTACTGGACATAAAAGAGTGGTTAAGTTTAAGCACAATTAGAACAGGGGACCTCCACACTCTGCTGTCACACATAGATGAATCAACTAGGCAAAAGTGAAACACAGAAGTAGCAGAGCTGAAACAATCCTGTGAAAAAATGAACTGAATTGGTATCTCTAGAGGGTTCTAGTCAACAACAGTGTCACGCTTTTCTCAACACAATGTAAACTTTCTCCAAAATAGGCCACACATTAGCCCAACAGTCCCATGTCAATAAATGGAGAACAACTGAAATCACCTCATGCAAATTAACATTTCACAGTGCAACAAAACTAGAAACTGATGGTAGGAAAAACCACACAAACTATGCAAATACATGCAAGTTAACTAAAGTACTCCTGAGTAATCAACAGGTAATAGAAGAAATCAAGGAAGAAGTTAGACATTTCCCAATCAAATGATAACACTAGTACACCATGCAAGAACCTATGGGACACAATGAAAGCAGTCCAAGAAGGTCATTTATAGCTGAGAATGTTTACATCATAAAAACAGCATGAGTCCAATTAAATAACCTAGTGATGCATCTCAAGGTCCTAGAAAAATAAGAAAAATACAAATCCAAAGCTAGTATAAGGAGGAAACTTATAAACATGGGGCAATAATAAATTAAATTGAGACTTAAAAAATACAAAGCATCAAAGAAGTGAATAGCTGCACTATGGAAATAATAAAAAAAGGCCAAAGCCTCAGAGAACATTACCAGAAAAAAGAAATAAAAGACCCCAAAAAATGCAAATAGAAAAAAAAGAGACATCATCAAAATCTCTAGGACTAACAGTAAGTACTTGGAAAACCCATACTCTAATCAGTTTGAAAATCCAAAAGCAATAAGTGCATTGCTAAGTAAATACAGACTACCAAACTTGAATCAATAAAACAAAAATCACTGAGAAATTCAAAAACATGTAATGAAATTGCAACAGTAGTAGTAGTAGTAATAAAAGACCTATCAAGGAAGGAAAAAACCCACATTCTGATGGATTCCCTGCTGAATTGTACAAGAACTTCAGTAAATTTCAATTGCAATCACTCCTCAAATGCCAATGAAATTGAAAAGGGAAGCTGTACTCCAAAAGTCATTCCTAAAAGCTAGCAGTAACCTGATTCCAAAACCAGAAAAGATCCAACCAGAAAAGAGAGCTATGGGCCAATTTCTCAAAGGAACAGGGAAGCAAAAATTCTCAATGAAATACTGGCAACAAAATGCAACAATTCATAAAAACATCACATATTGGGCTGGGGATTTAGCTTAGTGGCATAAGCGCCTGCCTTGCAAGCACGAGGTCTTGAGTTCCATCCCTGGTACCCATAAAAAAAAATTACATATTATGAAAAGGTAGGTTTCATCTCTGGGATGCAAGGCTGGTTCAACATGTTCAAATCAACAAATGTAATACATCATGTACACAGAAGCCAGGACAAAAGACACATAATCATCTTGATAGATGCAGAAACAGCCTTTCCCAAAATCCAACATCTTTCATGATAAAATACCTGAAGAAAATTAGTATAAAACAACCTTATCACACCAGATAAAAGCAATTCATGACAAATCTACAGCTAATATCATATTCAATGGCAATAAACTGGAAGCTTTCCCTCTAAAATCTGGAACAGGACAAGCACATCCAAAAGAAATTAAGAACTAAAGTCACATGATCATCAGAATACTTGCACAAAAAGCCTTTGACAAAATACAACAACCATTCATTATTAAAAACTCTGAAGAAAATAGACACAGGGCTGTATATTAATGTGATGAAAGCTATTTATTGCAAACCTCCCAGCATGATACTAAACAGGGAATATCGGAAACATTTACCTCTAAATCAGGGACAAGAGAAAGATACCTGCTATTGCCACTTGTCTTCAGTGTATTACTCAAAACATTATTCAGAGCACTCGGTCAAGTGAAAGAAACATGAAATTTATAGGAAGGAAAGAAGTCAAATTACTGTTATCTGATGGACACACGATGCTGTGCAAAGACCCAAAATGTCCATCAATAGCTCTCAACAATTTGAACCAAATTAAGTAGGAAAGTAAAATTCAAAATTCACACAAGGAAATCAATCACATTCTTGTACAAGCGCAATGAATTCACTGAGGAACAAACTGTGGAAACAATGACTTTCACAACATCATCAAGAAAAATCAAATTGGAATTCACCTAACAAATAAGTGAAAGACCTCTACAACAAAAACTGCAGGAACCTGTGAAAAACAGATCTCACAGCACATCAGAACATGGAAAGATCCTTTATTCCCGGACAGGCAGATCCAGTATTGTCAGAATGGTCATACTTCCAAACCTGATAGATTTAAAGCAATCACAATCAAAATACCCACATCATTCCTTGCAGAATGAGAAAAAACAATCCTAAAATTCATATGGAAGTAGAAAAGAAATCCTGGGCAACAAGAGCAAAGCAGGAAGTATCACAATCCAAATCATGGACTTCAAATTACAATACAGAGCCACACAGATAAAAATGCACAGCACTGGCAGAAACGCAGACATGAGAATCAATGGAACAGAATAAAGGATGCAGAACCAACCCCAGGTCACTCAACTTTGTGATCTTTGACAAAGGGATCAAAACTACATACAGGAGGAAAGATGACCTCTTTTTAAAAAATGGTGCTTTCTGGATGTGGTGGCCCATGCCTGCAATCCCAGCACTCAAGAGGCTAAGGCAGGAGGATCTTGCCAGTTCAAGACCAGCCTGGGCTACAAAGTGAGCGCAAAGCCAGCCTGAACTGCATTGCGAGACCCTGACTCAAAAAGGGGGAAAAAAGGGGGCTGAGAAAACTGGCTACTCACATGCAGAAGACTGAACTTAGACCACTATCTCTCACCATACACAGCACTCAAATCAGTGGTCAAAGACCTGTATATTGAAATAGAAACACCATCACTTGGAAGATAAAATAGGTGACTTTCTGAACATAACTACAATTGCTCAAGAAATAACATTAATAATACAAAAAAGTGGGTCCTATAAAATTACAAGGCTCTTGCACTGCAAAGAAAATAAGCAACATGTCAAAAACAACTTATAAAATGGTGGGGGGCATGTCACCCCTATCTTTTGGACAGCACACTAATATATAAAATATGTAAAGAATTCAAAAAACAGTAGACCACCCAAAATAAGAGACAAAAGCAAAAAATAGCCAAGGAAATAAATGGACATTTCTAAAAAGAAGGAGTACAAATGGACAATAAATCCATGAATGAATGTTCCACTTATCTGGCTAATAGAAAAATCCCAAGGAAAACAATTTTCCATCTTACTCCAGAAACAATGCATATCATCAAGCCATGGACACTGATTGGGGAAGTCAATGTAGAGAGTTTTCAAACACTAAATCGAGACACTGCACTTGAGTCAGCTCTTTCCCATCGAGTTGTCTTCCCCAAATAGCTGAAGACAGGATACTGCAGGGATACATGCATACCACACTGATTTCCCAGTGCAGAAGCAGAACAAATAACAGCTAAACCTTGGAAGAGGCCTATACTTCCACCAACAGATGAATGGATAAAGAACATGTCATATTTTTACACAGCTGAATAATTCTCTGCCAGAAAGAAGGATAATGTTGACTCATTTGAGGGAAATTTTATGAATTTTGAGAACATAATGCTAAGTAAAAGAAATAAGACTCACTTCAAGATTGCATGGTATGAGAATCCTAAAATACACTTAAGTTAAAGGACAAAATAAAAGACAACAGGAAATGGTGACACAGATAATTTATAGAAGAAAATGAGACCAAAGATAGAAGGACATTAGACATGGGAGAAGGGAATAAAAAAATAAAGAATTCACATGAGCTGTGTACATGTAGCAGCTCTGCAGGATTGCTGTAATTAATGTGTACTCAAAACATGTTCTAATAAAAAAGGAATCCATCAAGTCTGTAATATTTATTCTTAACGGTTATGCCTGTTGCAGTAAAAAGCAAAACTGCCTTTGAAAAGTGCTGCTGATAGTGCTAATGATACAGCTCAACAGCACAGTGCCTGTCTATTAAGCATGATTTTCTAAGTTCAAATCCTCGTACCAAAAAAAGTGCTAATGCTATTATTAAAGTTTTTATAAGCCTACTCATAGACACTAGTGTTTTATTAGAGAATAACATGACTACCTGAGTTCCTTACTCTAAGTAAACCTGAAGAAGCTCTTTACTAATGGGTGTGTGTGGAGCTGGGTGAACACAATCTCCTAGAATGCAATCATTTAAGTGGTGAATATGAAGTTATAAACACTGAAAAATTCTGAAAGAAATCCAAGGACACACAGCAAATAAGAAAATATTCTGTAAAGTCTGCCAGATCTCGGGATAAATAGCAAGAGTCTTGGGCATTTCAGCTCTCATCTGTTCTCATGCACTGTCATCCTGGAGAGGTGTGAGAGAATATCCATGGCTGGATAGTGTGGCAAAAATATAATAAATCTTTCCTCCCCTCATTCAGTGGAGGGCTCCAATTTCATTACATGAGGACAGCAGCTACCATTCGCTAACCCCTCTCCATGCTGCCTGCTGAAGCAGCTCTGTTCCAGGGAAGCACAGTCAAGATGACTGGGGTACACTTCCCTCAATCAGTTCCCACTGGTGGGGAAAAGGCTACCCATCAGGGAGAAAGGACTGGTAATACTGATTTCGTTCCCCTTTCTGGTTTGATGGGCAGAGAGAACAACCTAGCAAAGAAGTAGTTAGCAGTGCTGAGACTTTATCCAGAGAACATGCAGGCTGTAACTACAGGTATTCTACAGCTCTACTTGTACCACATGACTTCAGGACAGAACCTGAAGATTTCCTGTCTAGAGGCTGCAAAAATTATGGAGATATGTATAAGCTATTAAAAAAGGACATATAGGCTGGGAGTAGTGGTACACGTCTATAATCCTAGCACTTGTGAAACAGAGGAAGGAGTTTTGCCACAAATTGCAGGCCAGCTTGGGCTGCATAATGAATTCAAGGCTGGTCTAAAATTCATGGTGAGACCCTGTATCACAAAAGGAAAGAAAGAGAGAGAGAGAGACAGAGAGAGAGAGAGAAAAGAAGAAGAAGAAGAAGAAGAAGAAGAAGAAGAAGAAGAAGAA
>PVJX010050712.1:0-10606 GCA_004027295.1 Dolichotis patagonum | reverse complement strand
CAGTGGCTTTCCTGTTCCTTTTGTGCCAAAAGAATCACACTGTTAGTATATAGTACTTAAAAAGGGATAAAAAATGTACTTTCTGTTAGTTATCTACAGTTCCCTGAAGCCAAGAATAAGAATAAACAAAGACAAAGCTTTTTAAATTCCTCCTTTGTGATATTTAAAAATACAACCTGGAAGAACAGGTTTGGAAGTGGTATAAACCTTGGCAGGTCAAAGTAGAAGGCTAAGATGCCAGGTGAAATAACCATCATACCATTCAACCCGCTGCTTGTTGTGCGAATTGTAATGGTAAATTACAGACTGAAGACTGTCTGGAGAGTAGACATCACACTTTTTATACCTCAGTGGTCTTGGGCTGGGACATTGCTCAAGTCACAAAGCTCATTGGATTTCTTGGAAACAGTATCTATAATTACTTTAGCTATCTAGTCTTTGTGACTTCTGAGTTACAAATAAACACAAAACACCACCCCCAACATTTGGTTCTCAGTACAGTCATGTTCAAAAAGATGAAACATATAATCCCACTACTACTTGTTTTTATCTAAAGAATCAAAATTGGGATTTGGTTCCTAAGTTATTTCTTGATTATAGCCAACTGGCATAAAACTCAAAATTTTATAGACCACATTGTTTTAATTATAACCTAAATAAGCATATTGTTAGCCGTTAAAAGCTTTCCTGTTACATACCCCATGAAAATCTGCTAATGACAGATAAGAAACCATTGTGCCAAGAGGACTCCTGCTGTGGTGCTGAGCAGACAGCACCTATTATATGGGTAAATTACCTCTCTAATCTTTCGGGTTTTGATACTGGGAATTGAACTCAGGACCTCACCCTTGCCAAGCAGGCACTGTGCTGTTGAGCTGTAGCCCATGGTCCCCATTTCTGATCTGTCTTTCCCCAGGAACACCCTGACTTACCCTATTTAGAACAGAAACCCCCCAAGTCCCACCTCCCCACCCCCAGACAGGCTCTTGCCATGATGAATTTCCTTACTGCAAAACTATCAAAACTCTGGTCAGGAAATCTAGTGTGTGCAATGGCCACCTTTGATTGCTTCTTTTTACCTTTATCAACCCCAAATCCATGGAACCCCTACAGTTTGAAATTGTTTACTCTGGACTATACTAATGTCCCTTCAAGAGAGTAACTTCCTTACGACTAGATGTAGGCACACTAACTCAAGCTTGTAATCCCAATGACTCCAGAGACTGAAGTAGATAGATTGCAAGGAGAGGGAGCCTGGGTAATTTAATAGTATCCTGACATAACAGAAAATAAAATTAAAACAAAATAAAATAATTTTTTAAAAAATCAGATGTGTACCTTATGGCTAATCGGCTGCCTACTATGTTTGAGGCCCTTGGTACAATCTTAAGAACCACAAAAAAAATTTTTAAATGTAATTGCTAAGGAGAAAATAAATTATTAACTTATTTTCAGAGGAAAATTGAAGTACATGGCAAACCCCCACAAAGATGTTGAGCTTTCTAATTTTGGATTAATAATTTGAGGACAATGCACTGTCGAAAGGCTATCAGAAGGCCAAGCAATTAATAAATTCCCAAATTTCAAATTTAAGATATTCTGTCTCAAAACCTGGCTTAGTCCCACTACCTTGGCAACCTTTTAAACAAATGTTACTGCATTATCCTTAAAAAAATTGCTAAAAATATTTTTAAATGTGATTACTATCTTTTCTTTTTTAGCTCTTTTATAAATTAATGAGGTTTATATTTATTTTTATGCATCTCATTAAATAATTTTAAGTGATAGAATTTTGGAAGTTTTTAAATGTACCCAATATAAACAAAATAGTAGTAAACAATCTTGTGTATTCATCTTTGAAAATAGGCATTTATTTAGGCATCTATCCAACTCTTGGTTAAAAATTAAAATAAAATAATTTTTTTAAAATTTGTTTATGAAAAACAAAAGCCAACCTTGGTTTTCTTAAGCAACAAAGAATTTTTTAAGGTTCTATTTACACATCACACAGATGAAGGAGTTGGGAAAGGATTTCGAAGATGGGCAAAATCATAAATTAGGAGGCCTGGGCAGCGGGAACTCTAGCCTAGTGCTTCAGTTGAACAATCTATTCAGGTAAATCAGTACCGTGGATCAGTCCATTTCCTGTGATACCACACTTGTGGCATTGAGCCAGGAGATGGTTTTCTGGAAGACTGCTCCGGCTGGCTGGTCACCCTTATTCTATGAATTGTCTTTTCACTTCCTGAGGTGATCAAAACAGAAAACAATTACTATTTGGCAAACTTGAATGTATCTATGTTTTCTTTTGTCTTATACTTTTGAATTATGATTTTAAAACTAAGATCATGAAGATTTATTGAAGAAGTCTTGTAGCTTTATTATAGAAGCTTTTAGCATTTATGACTATGATCATATTTAGCCAATTTTAATTAATTTTTTATGGTATAAGGTAAGGATCCAACTTCATTCTTTAGGATAGGGATATCCAGTTGTTCCAGCACCATTTGTTAATATAATTACTTTGATATAATAATGAAATTTTGTCTATAATAATCTGTATTTTTACCTCCATATTCAAATGTTCAGTCATCCTATGTATTAGATTTTGTTATCAACAGTAGCTAGGATTCATATAGATTTACAAATTTTTATCTCTTCTTGAAAGAATGGGCATCATCATAGGTAAAACACAACCTAACCATATTTTTCTAATGAAACTATATACTTTTTCATGAGAACTAGCTGTGTGTCTCAGTAGCTGCGCTGAAAGAACACAAGAAGTGATCTTTGCATTCACCTCCTACTTGGTACGAACAGTGAGGTGTGTGACATGTGTCAAAGTGTAAATGGGTATTATTCACCATGTTACATTTTTGTGTTTCTATAATTGTTTTATTGCATATTTTCTTTTGATTTTTCTTGTAGACTTAGCTCAAGTCAATACAACATCACATGAAAAACACTTTTAGAATTTTGGGAGGAGGGTGCAAGTGAGTCATCAGGTGATTCAGCTACTGATGCTGATTTGAATCACGTAAGCCAATGCAGTTACCAAGACAGGAGACAGAAGCACAGAATGAAGACTTTCTCTCAGATGAAGAAGAAAGCAGTAATGTAATTAAGCATTCGACAAGTCAAAATGCTACAAAATGATCATGTATGATTGAATGATCCAACATTAGAACTTGGTAAGAAAATGTTACTAGGTTCTTGCCACGTGTGCAACTTATTGTGATTCCCAGTTGCCAACACTGTAATTCAATGTTGGAAACCATTTGTAATGGGTGATATTCTACAGGATGATTGAAATACACTAATGATGATATACAAGTAAAGCATTCTATATGCATCAAGAGTAAGACTCAAAAATACATTTATTATGACATCTCACTATCTGATCTAAAAGGTATGATAGCAGGACTTTATTATTGTAATTGTCAGAATCTAAAGGATTTATGGAGAAGTAACAGATATTGCAATGAGATTTTTTAGAACAGTAATGACCAGAGATTTGATTTGTTTCAAAGCTGTCCATGTTTTGAAGACAAAAAGACCCACCAAGAAAAAAAGTCTGGCAATTTGGCTTCTATTCACTCATTTTATGAAATCTCTGTTTTGAACTGTCATGCAATTTATACACTATCAAAATACATGACAATTGAAAAACAATTTGCATCATTTTTCAGTTGTTGAAGGTTTCAGCAATATATGCCAAAATAAACCTTCTAAATATGGTATGAAAATATATGCCCTGTTAGATGCAAAGACATTTTACACTTTGAATTTAGAAATTTATCTTGGAACTCAACCACCAGGTCTTTTTCATGCAGTAATAAACCACAGGCCATTATGAACAGACTCGTTGCACCTGTTTTAAGAAATAACCCAAATGTCACATTAAACATTGGTTCATGAATTACCCATTGATGTTACATTCATTTAAAAAAAGGGAAACAAAGAAAAACCCAACAAAAAAACACCAGTTGACCAGCACAAGACCTATTTACCATAACAAAGTGTAGATTCGTGAAAAAATGTTAAGTTCACAACAAAGAAATATATACTACAATTTTTGGATTACATGGTGAAGAAAAACAAAGTAGTATTGATACTGTCAAAATTACATCATGAAGGATGATTGTAAACCTGGACATGGTGGTGTACTACTATAATCCCAGCACATGGGAGGCCGAGGCGGGAGGATTCTGTGAGTTCAGTATCAAGCTGTGCTACACAGGCAGTTCTAGGCTGGACTGGATTATGTAACAGGACCTTGTCTCAAAAAACCAAAGTTCCTTTCTAATTTGCAGTATCTATTGCACATATTGGGTCTTATTTACTTGCTCAGCTTCTCATACTAGAGAGACTATGTGATACTTACACATGTGAGTCTGATTTTTCTCACTTATGAGTGTGGTCTCAAGTGGCACCCACTTACCTATAAAAAGCTCAAGTCTATCCTTCTTTATGACTGAACAGTACTCTATTATATATTTAAAAAGACATCACTTTTATCCATTCCTCCATTGATAGGCATTTGGGTTGTTACCAAGATTTAGTTATTACTAATTGTGTTGCTATAAACATGAGTTTGCCATATGTGTGCTGTGGTATGATGTTCAGTTCTTCTGGGAAGATGCCTATAAGTGGAATACCTGGGTCCAATGGGACCTCTAATTCTAGCTTATTGAGAAATCGCCACACTGATTTCCACAGAGGCTGTACCAGTCTACACTGCCACCAACAGCAGAAAAGGGTTCCTTTTCCCCCACACCCCTCCAGCATTTTTTATTGGTTAATTTTTTGATGTAGCCATTCTTTCTGGTGTGAAGTGGAATCTCAGTGTTGTTTAAATTTGTATTTCTCAGATGACCAATGATGTTGAAGAAAAACTGTGATTGGGGAAAAGGGAATGAGAGGAGGGGAAAAGAAAAAAAAAAAAAAAAATATATATATATATATATATATATATATATATAAACAAGATAGCTAAAATAGATATACTGCTATTTCTCTTAGTCATTGAAAAGAAAGGTTTGTGCTAGTATTATTTGGAAAATTTCTCATGATTATATATTGTACACTGAGTACTCTGAAGGTAATAATGTGGAATGTATCGATCATTGTTACTCTCCTATTATCTTGTTTTGAAATTCTACCACCATATCTTGCTTTTTTTCACCCCAGTTTAACAGAATTATTTTTAGTTTAATTTTTGACTTTAAAAATTTGATGCACAGAAATTCATGAAGGTTCAATATTTCCATGATCATAGAATGTTCTGTTTGTTATAAAATGTTCTCTTTGTTGTTGTTATGTAGTTGGAAGTGTGATTTAAACCATGTTGACAGTTCATACCCTAACATTTTATTTCTCTTAATGTGTATTTTCCCAATTGTTGTTCACCATTTTATTTTTTAACTTTTCTAGTTTTTGTACAAAGGGATTGCTTGAACTGTGAGCTAACAGGATAATGTTTTGCCACTGAAAGCTACTTTATTAATTTTTATATTATTTATGCCAGTCCTGCATGATTTCTATCATCCTGATTGGTATTTACTTTCTATTCTTTTAATGTTTTTTCTCCCACCACTGCACAATTATTTTTGACTCCATGTTTTCTGCTCAGTACCTTACAGAACACTTTCTCCATCTTAAAAGTTCCATTTATAGAGCCTACTTTCATTTATCATACTCTTTAACATCTTCATCAAATCTATATATACTTAAATAACTGATAAATATTTGTTTATACATGTATGATATGTTCTCTAAAACAAATACCAGGGAAAGCACACTACAAATAAATGTGAGAGAAATGCAATCAATGTTTTATTAACTCAATCAGAACTCGCCTACTTAGAAAGGTAAATGAATGCTTTGATTCATTGAAAGTCTATGCAGTACGGTAAAAAAATTATTCATGATATTATGTAAACCATGAGAAAGGAAAAGCTTATTTGGTTCCGATCCTTATATTCAAAACTTTGCAGGCTACTAAATAAATTCTTCCAATCCCAGGAATTTATATATTTTTCTTTCTTGAATGTAAAATTGGAATAAAATAAAATTTTATATGTTAATATGCACAGAAAAACTTACTACATTCTTACTGTAGAGACCAGTTTATACAAGTATTTGATTTAAAGCTCATAATATATTCATAGTGAAGGCTATTAAAGGTATAAAATGGATATTAAGGTACTCAATAGGTAAAAGACTTCATTCTCCTTTGCTTAACCAGCAAGTAGCAGACTTGGAATGTAAAAATGATTCTATCCGGGTTCAGAGACAAAGCTATCTCTTCAACAAAACAGTAATTGTGATTGGGGCTAAAGATACAGCTTGGTGGCATAAGCATCTGCCTGGCAAGTGCAAGATCCTATCCCCAGTACCAAAAAAATAAATAAAACAAAAAACATCAATTGTGATGTTGTTGTTACTAGGGAAAATAAAACAATCACATTTCTTTTCTAGGTGGCATTGTGTCAAAACTGTGACATCACACTCTAGTTTTTCATTCTGCAGAACCACATGTAATTTTATAGTATTTAACAATTAAAAGAAACCAATGAGTATTACATTGGAAATGATTGAGAAGGAGCTAAAGATGGTGGACTGGTGAGCAGCAGGATATGGAGCCTCTCTGAGAGAGAAAGCTCTGATGCCAGATTAGAACACCCTGGAAAGATCCAGACCGAGGGAGATGGATTCCCTCAACCCAGGAAGAAACTGAAGGGAAATGAGCTGCTCAAATATGAAGTCCCAGGGCTACCATTAGAGAAGCTAAGATTAGCGGTTACAGTGCTCTCGCCAAGCTACCTGAATCTGTGCTGCCAAGAGTGGCCTGATTGCCCAAACCCACGCCAAAGAGACTGGCCTGAGCGGCTCCACACGTGGAGCTGAGCCTCCCTGTGTGCCACTCAGATGGAGCCGCCGTGAACCAGCTCCACAGCTGCACTGAAGTCAGAGGTCAGGGAGTCCAACAGTGAACAGAGCCAGAGAGGGACTGGCATTAAACTGCAGTGAGTGCTGGGAATAAGACCCTCCCACGGGAATGGGGCGACCAACTGGATGACATGTTGAAGTGGGGCAGGACAGGCCTGACTTGGGAACCAGCAGTGAGTTCAGTTGGTTGCTCTGCTCCCGAATCTGCTTGGCCTGGGTGACACCCTTCACTGGTACCCAGTAAATTGTCCCAAACCAGTTCCCTACACACAGCACGCACTGACACAGTGAAGGCCTGCAAAGGTTAGCTGGCTCAGAGGGGAGGGGCCAGCATACACTGTCCCTACCTGCACTTCAGTGACTGACAGGGGACTGCAGAGGGCAGAAACCCTAGCCTGCATGCTCCAGAAGAACTATAACCAACAAGGAAAGTGACTGGGAACTACACTATACACTTGTATGGAAGGAACCAAAAACATGACAAGAGAAAGAAATAAGAAAAAGCCCCCCAGCTCCCAGCCTCCAGCGCTGAGAATATTGATCCAGGAGAGGTAAATACAAAAGAGATTGAGGGCAGCAAACATGTAACAGCAAACACGGCATCAGCTGACATAAACAGATAACTTCAGAACCACATAGATGAGCTCAAAACTGAAATATTCTGCGGCCACCCCAGGGCAAGAAGCAAGAAGCAACAGCGCTTCCTGAGATCCGTGCCATGTTGGAACGTAGGGTGCTGAACAACCCAGCAAACAGCCTCCTGCCTACCAGGCATGGGCTTAGAATCAAACATACCATCACCAACCCCCCACTCCCTGCTAGCAAATGGTATCAGGTATCTTGGCATCTCTTGGGAGCATGACGGTATGTAATGCAGCAGGGTGGAAGAGAATTTCCTTCAACTATCTCTCTGAAGGCAGATATTTTTACTGCTGTTTTGTTTTGTCCTGATTAATGGTGTTGCTCTATTCAGTATTCTGTTTTGCTAAGTTCTATAATATTGTGTATTTCTTTTGATTTTGCTATACCTGATTGAAAGAACAACTATTGTGAAGATAACGAGATATACAATGGGGCCTATTACTGTTTCCCCTGTGACCTGCGGTGATGTTCTGTACCAGTTTCACTACACTGTTTCAATTGGCTTTATTCCATCCTGTTTTCTTATATATTACTACTTCCAAGTTAATAAAAAATTAAATTAAAAAAAACAATAGAACATGAGAAAACAAGGTAAGAAAATACCTCCCAAAACTCCCAACTCCACCAAAGCAGAGCCATGTGACATGGATGAGGAGAAACTCAAAAACAAAACAACAGAATCATATAAGGTGATTAAAAAGGAAGTAATAACAACAAAACAGATCAACAAGATACTGAGCAAGCAGAAACATGATATAACTAAACAGATAATGGACTTAAAAAGCAAAAGGAGGGAAAGAAAGTGCCCTAAAGGATATAACTGCATGTATGTTTAAGTGTGTAGGATTGATAACTGTATTACTATTGATAACTGTATTACTGTATTTTTTTAGATCATTGAACACAACTGTTTGCAGTCTCACTGTTTGAATGTCCACTTTGTATGCCTTAATTTTGTAACATGAACAACTATTTCTAAGAAGACAATATGTAATTTATCAACTAGTGATTTCTTACTGTTTTTCTTGAAATTATGTATTATTTCTACCCTTTTTTCTGTTTTGATTTTTTTCTCTTTAAATAAATTTTTTAAAAAAACTGAAATATTAATTCAAGTAAAGCAAGATAAAAGTAGATTACGAAAAGAAATGCTAAGCACCTCTCAAGAAGACACAGATAGAAGAATGGAGAAACACAAAAGAAGGAGAGAAACATTCGATGAAAAATATAAAGAAAACCTAGAATACATGGAGCAGATTCAAAGAGATTACCAGGAAACTAAAAACTCCATTGAAAGCTGGCCAAACTGCTTGAAAGAAACTAAGGATAGTCTATCAAAACTTGAAGATAGATTTGCAATTTGTGATCATGAAAAGGAAGATCTTTTAAAAACAACAAGGAAACAGGCAGCAAAAATACAAAGGCTAGAAAATGACAAGATGACCTATAACCTAAGAATAAAACATGTGAAGGAAGAAGCAGGAGTCAAAACAGAGGAATTGCAAAGGCTATTCACAGAAATAATTAAGGAAAACTTCCCAAGCATAACAAAAGGAAATGATATGCATATGTATGAAGCATACAGAACTCTAGCTACCTACAACCAAAACAGAGCTACACCCAGACACAGAATAATCAAGATCCCAGAAATTCAATATAAGAACAGAATATTAAAAGCCATCAGAGAAAAGAAACAGATCACCTATAAAGGAAAACCCATCAGAATCGCAACAGATTTCTCTACCCAAACATCAAATCAAGAAGAGCTTGGAGTGAAGTATGCCAAGCCCTGAAAGAAAATAACCTCTATCCCAGATTGATGTACCCTGCAAAACTGTCTCTAGAAATGAATGTGGAAACAAGATGCTTCCATTACAAAGAGGAACTGGGGGAGTTCATGACCATCAATCCAACCCTACAAAAAATACTGAAGGACATTCTAGAAAGAGAGAAAAAAATACCAGGAGATCAGAAACAGTGGCAGAGAGGCCTCAATGAATGGGACAGACAGTGGAATGAAAGAGGAAAATAAACAACCAATGGTAGAAAAACAGAATAGCAGAAATGAGGCAGAGAAGGTTGGCTGTAATCTCTATAGATGGCCTTGATACACTAACAAAAAGAAACACAGGCAGAGTATATCAGGAGATATGGTCCATTGAGATGCTCTGTATTGGAAACATAATTGACCTGAAAGAGGGTTTATGGACAGAAAGCCAAATATGAGAAAACAATGCTCTATGTGACAGGGAACCAGAGAGAAATAGGGGCAACTCGACCAGCACCTGCAGATGGGCTGAAAAGACATGATACTTTTATGCAGTAGAGAACTACTCAGCTATAATGAAAGAAAAACTTGAGGCTTTTATAGGTAAAGGAATACAACTTGAGATCAATCCCAGGAGTCAAAAGGTTCAGAATCAGTTAGAGTAAACAGCAGGTTGCTCCCCTCAGTCTAAAAACTGGGTAGTGCACCCTGTGGGAGAGAAAGGGGAGGAACTGTCTAAAAAACGAAGACAGAGGATATTGTTAATAGTATAACAGGATTTAAAATCTACATTATTCTCACCACTCTATTTAGATAGGTTATATTCTGTTCCAGTTTGTCTACTTACAATAGATTTGAGGGCACAGACAGCTATCCCGAAAATAGTAGGACATATTATGGTAATCATCCTTAATTTTCTATTAACTTAGTCTGAAGCCCTGTATAACTTACACTGTCTTATTATGACTGATCTTATTTGAATCTGGTTTGTTATACTGCTGTTTTGTATTGACTGATTTTATTTGAATCTGTTATGATTGATAGTATCAAGTCTAAGAGTATAGGCAACTATACTGAAGATGACAAAATTCACTAGGATACCCACTCTGGTTTGATTATTACCTGCTTTTGAAGTCTTATAATGTCTCTAATATTTTGCTTTTATTAATATTATTGGGGGCTGGGGATTTAGCTCAGTGGCATAAGCACTTGCCTGGCAAGCTCAAGGTTGTGAGTTCAATCCCC
>PVJX010050711.1:0-10576 GCA_004027295.1 Dolichotis patagonum | reverse complement strand
GGGGCACAAATCAACCATCTAATGCTTCATCTGAAGTTTCTAGAAAAAGCAGAGAAAGTTAAATCAAAAGCTAAAGAGGAGAGGAAATTGCAATTATTATAGCAGAAGTCCACGCAATTGAAACTAAAAAAATTACAAAGAATTAAGGAATCAAAAAACTGATTTTTGAGAGAATAAACAAAATTGACAAACCTCTAGCAAACCGTATAAAGAAAAAGAAAGAAAAAAACCCAATTTATGTAAAAAGGACCAAAAAGGGGGAGATTACCACAGATCCGATGGAAATTCACAAGGTCATGAACACCTACTTTGAAAATCTCCACTCACATAGACAGGAAAACACAGAGTAAATGGACAGATTTCTAGAGACATATGAACTACCAAAGCTCAACAAAGAAGATATAGGAATTTTGAATAACCAATATCAGCTATTGAAATATAAAACATGATAAAAAACTTACCAGAAAACTAAATGCCAGGTCCTGATGGATTCACAGCTGAATTCTGCAAGAAATTTAGAGAAAACTTGATGGCAATACTCCTTAAACTCTGCAATGAAATTTAAAAGAATGCAATTCTCCCTAATTTATTCTTGGATGCAAGTGTTATTCTGATACCAAACCCAGAGAGAGACCCAACCAAAAAGGAGAACCATAGGCCAATCTCACTAATGAACACTGATGCAAAGATTCGCAACAAAATACTAGCAAATAAATGCATCAAATCATCAAGAAGCTTATACATCATGAACAAGTGGGGTTCATTCCAGGAATGCAGGGATACTTTAACATATGAAAATCAATAAATGTAATACACCACATCAACAGAGCCAAAAACAAAAACCACATGGTCATCTGAAAAGATGAAGAAAAAGCTTTTGATAAGGTCCAACACTTGTTCATGATAAAAACCCTTCAGAAACTTCAGAATACACGGTGTCTACCTCAACCTTATAAAGGCAATCTATGACAAATGAACAGCCAATATTATATTAAATGGACAAAAACTGAAAGCTTTCACTTTAAAATCAGGAACAGGACAAGGATGTGCACTATTACCACTCCTATTCAATATAATTGTGGAAACACTAGCCAGGGCAATCAGACAAGAGAAAGAAATAAAAGGAATTAAGATAGGAAAGGAAGAAGTAAAATTATCACTATTTGCATATGACATGATACTTTATATAGAAGACCAAAAAAATTCCATTATAAGACTACTAGAGGTAATAAACAAATTCAACAGTGTAACAGGAACAAAGTCAATGCTCAAAAATCAATAGCATTCCTGTACACATATAAGAGCCTCACCGAAAGAGAAAATATGGAAATATCGCCCTCCACAATAACATCTAAAAAAATGAAGTACTTAGGAATTAACCTAAGTAAAAATGTAAAAGATCTATAGACTGAAAATTATACTATGCTAAAGAAGGAGATTGAAGAGGATAGTAGAAACTGGAAAGATGGTACATGCTTATGGCTAGGAAGAACCAAAATCGAGAAAATAGCCATACTCCCCAAACTGCTATACAGATTTAACACAATCCCAGTCAAAATACCATTGACATAGCTCACAGATCAAGAGAAAACATTCCTAAAATTCATTCTGATCCAGAAGAAACCTAGAATAGCAAAGGCAATTGTGGGCAACAAAGGCAAGGCCGGTGCCATCTCAATTCCTGACTTGAAACTGTACTACAAAGCCACAGTGATAAAATCACCATGGTACTGGCAAAGAAATACACCTTAGGATCAATGGAACAGATTAGAAGACACAAGTATAGTTACAAAGACACTCAGCCACCTGATATTAGACAAAGGTGCTAAATGTTCACTGGAGGAAGGATAGCCTCTTTAATAAATGGTGTTGGAAATATTGGCTCTCCACATGCAGAAGACTGAAACTAGATCCATGCCTATCACCATGCACAAAACTAAAGTCTAAATGGATCAAAGACCTAAACATTAAAACAAAAACAGTAAATCTCCTAGAAGATAAGGTAGGTAGAAATCTTGGAGACTTAGGGGTAGGCAGAGTTTTCTTGAACAAAACACAAACTGCATGGGAAAAACTTCAGAGAATCAACAACTGCGATCTCATATTATTGAAACGTTTCTGCACTTCAAAAGAAATCAGCAATGGAGTGGAAAAAAACCCACAGAATGGGAAAGAATCTTAACCAGCAACCCCTCAGACAAAGGACTTATATCAGGAACAAATAAAGAATTGAAACACATCAACCCCACAAGATCAGAGGCCCTCTCCAAAAATGGGCATCTGAAATGAACACACAATTCTCAGATGAAGATATACAAATGGCAAACAAATACATGAAGAAATGTTCACCATCACTGGTCATTCAAGAAATGTAAATTGACACAACTTTGAGATATCATCTCACACTGGAAAGAAGAGCTGCCATCAAGGAATCAACAGATAACAAATGTTGGCAAGGCTGTGGGGAAAAAGCAACACTGCTTCACTTTTGGTGTGAGTGCAGACTGGTGCAACCACTATGGAAATCTATATGGAGAATTCTCAGAAGACTAGGAGTGGAAGCTCCATTCAACAAAGCTATTCCTCTCCTGTGTATTTTCCCAGACATACTGAACTGTTCTCCCCAAACTGCTATGCAGAATTAACTAATCCCAATCAAAATACCATTGACATGGTATCAAAGTGATATATGTACACCTATGTTTATTGCAGCTCAATTTGTAATAGCTAAATCTTGTAAACAGCCAAGATGTCCATCAACTTCAGAGAGGATGAAAAAGATGTTGTATTTTTATACAATGGAATACTACTCAGTTATAAAAAAGAATGATCTTGAGTCCTTCATAGGGAAATGGTGACAACTTGAGACCAACCTCCTTTGTGAAATAAATAAGAATCATATTTATAAATATCATATTGTTTCTCTAGTGTAAAAAGTAATAAGAACTGTAGGAGTAATAAAACCCAAAGTGTGTAATTGCTACTGTAAAAAAGAGAGCAAAAGAAAGTGCTCTAAAGGATACAATTGCATGTAGGTTTAAGTGTGTAAGATAGATGACCATACTACTGTTTTTGTTAGATTGTTGAGCAGAACTGTTAACAGTCTCATTTTTTGAATGTCTACTTTGTATGCTTTAATTTTGTAACTTGAACAACTATTGCCAATGATGAGAGTATGTAATGTATCAAGCGGTGATTTTTTAGTGTTTTTTGTTGTAGTTTTGTGGGGGTTTTTTGTGTGCTTTCATTTGTTTTTGGTTCTTTTATTTTTTCCCTTTGGAATTCTGTTTGTTGCTACCATTTTTCTGTTTTGTCTGATTTTTTCTCTTTAATTAAAATTTTAATAAATTGTTAAAAAAACAACGAACCCAGAAGTAACAATAAAAAGGCTAGAAGACTACAAGAGGACTTATAACTTAAGAATAAAAAAACATGAGTGAAGAAGCATGGATAACCCAACTGAAATACAAAGGTTATTCACAGAAATAACTAAGGAACTCTTCTCAAGCATAGGAAAAGGAAATGACATTCAGATTATGAGGCATACAGAACTCCACCCAGCTATGACCAAAACAGATCTACACTCAGATGTATAATAATCAAAATTCCAGAAATCCAACACAAGAACAGAATATTAAAAGCTGTCAGAGAAAAGAAACAGATCACCTATAAAAAAAACTCAGCAGAATGCTAACAGACTTCTCGATACAACCCATCAAATCAAGAATAACTTGGAGTAAAGTGCTCCAAGACCTGAAAAGAAAAATCTTCCAACCAAGACTGATATACCCCGCAAAACTATCTCTCATAATTAATGGAGAAACAAGATGCTTCCATGACAAAGAGGAACTGGGGAAGTTCGTGACCACCAATTCAACTCTACAAAAAATACTGAAGAACATGCTAGAGAGAGAGAGAGTAAAAACACCTCGGTTTCAGGTACAGGGGAAGAGAGGCCTCAGTGAAGGGAGTAGACATTGGAATGTAGAACAAAAGTTGACAATCAGTGACAGAATAATAGCATAGTAGAGATGAGGCAGAGAAGATTTGCCATAGTCTCTAACATAGATGGCCTTGATACACTAACAAAAAGTAACACAGGCAGAGTAGGTCAGGAGTTAACGTCCATCAAGATGCTCTGTGTAGGAAATATAATCAACCTGAAAGAGGGTTTATGGACTGAAAGTCACAGATGAGAAAATAGTGCTCAGTGTGACTGTGAACCAGAGATAAATAGTGTTAGCTCATCCACTGGCTGCAGATAGGTTGGAAAGATAGGACATTTTTCTGCAGGTATAAGGAAGGAACACTTTGACACATTTTAATTAAAGGAATACACAAAAAACAAATTCTGGGGTACAAAGTTTCAGAACCACTTTGGTAAATAGCAGGGTGCCTACCAATTCTAAAAACTAAAGGAGTTATGGGATCCAAAATGTATAATGCACCCTGTGAAAGTGAAAGTGGAGGAAATATCTAAAAAAGAAAGGCAGAGGAAAATTTTTACAGTCTACCATGATTCAAAATCCACATTTTTCTCAAAGCTCAGTTTAGTTTGTTTATATTCTCTTCCAGTCTGTCTACTTGTACTAGTGTGAAGGACACAGACAGCTATTCCAAACTAGCAGGATATACTATGGTAACCACCCTTAATTTCTTATTAACTTAATCTGAAGCTCTGTATTACTTACACTTTGTTATTATGACTGATCTTATTTCAATATGAATTGTTTGATTGCTCTGTCTTGATTGATTTTATCTGAATCAATTATGTTTCATAGTATCAAGTCTGAGAGTATAGGCAACTACTCTGAAGATGACAAGATTCACTAGGATACACATTCTGGTTTGGCTGTTACCTGATTTTGAAGTCCTATAATGTCTGTAATGTTTTATTTTTATTGATATTGTTCTGTTCTGTACTGCTAAGTTCAATTTTGCTATACCTGATGACATAGACAATTCTACTGAGGATAATAAGAGACATCATGGTAACCATTGTAGATCACCTTGTATTGTAGTTTTAATCATGTGCTTTGTCTCTTTTTTGTTTTGAATGACCCCATTTTGTGCCCTTTCCCCTTTGGTTTTGTTCTATTCAAAATAAAAATTAAAAAAAAAACACATGGGAAAGTACATGAAATTTCTTAGGGTTGCTTCAGCCATGACTTCTAGATTGGCACAGACAGCCAAGTTGGGAGAGAAATCTTGAAGAAAAAGGCTCTACTGAAGTAAGTCAGTTGACTTTTCTATTTGTAGTTGTTTGTGCACAATCTTATAAAAGCTGTGAGAAAAACCTGAGAAAGCATGGAAATCAAGTCTTAAAAAAGGACTAGTATGTCCACTTAGGTTTCCATACACATAGAAATACACAGCCAGCATTCTTTGACTAAGATAGCATTTGATCAATTAGGAAAGAAACGATTTAACACTTTTTTTTGTAAAGGTGATTTGGATTAAGTGAAGCTGTGGGAAACCAGCCATATTAACTAAGCCAAAGGTCATAGGTAAATGGTGGGAGGGAACCTAATTAGGGTTATGGTAAACACAAACACAGGGAAAATTTCCATCTCTGAGGCAAAGACAACTGACTTGGAATTTCAGTAAGAGTGGGAGTAAAACCTGCAGAAAATGTAAAATAAAATAGCCTTTCTATTCATCAAACAGTAGAAGAACAAGAAAAAAGGGATTTGTTTTTTTCTAGAATTACAGTCAACCTGATTGAAATGAAGGAGATTACTTGTGACTTCTACATGGAGGAGGTATCTCATGCAAAGTCAGCAGGTCATAGCTTTTCTCTGGAAAACAATTGGAATTGCCAATAGAGTGCTAAAAATGACTCTGAAAGGTCCCTTCCAATTTTTCTGCAGGCATCAGTATCTTACATTTTTAATTAAAACCAGTTTATTAGCTGGGTCATCATCATTAGTGTGAGTGTCAGGAGAAGGGAGAAGAATAGCAGCATGCCATATTTGGTTCTTGTTTATATATTTTTTTTTTTGTATTTTGTTATAAAGAGTATAATACCAAGGAAAATAAAACAAATAAAACCAATCAAAATAAACTAGTATAGGTGATATAGGACTTGAAACCCTTACAAAGTCAACAATAGTTACCATAATGCCTTTTGTTGTCTTCAAAATAGCTGCTGATACCTTCAGAAATAGTAATAGTTTAATGGAACAGAGTACAATAGAAGAAATAAAAACAAAGCAATGAATGCAATAAAGGACTTCTAAACAAGCCAAAAGTAAATTCAAAATGGATACAACAATACGTCTTGCTATCTTTTAAATGGATGTTGATGCCAACAGATTTAAGGTAATCAAACAAGAGAGAATAAAACCCAACCCAAGAAAACTCTGAAGTGATATGGTTTCCACGAGGGATGGCTTCTTGTGAGTTCTTCTTCTCTCTCTCTGAAGTCCACAAATGGCACTGACTCACAGAGACAGGCTTGCGTCTGACTATCCTCATCCAGCAGCAGCTTGTGCATTGGACTAGTTTCCAGTTAGTGAAACAATAAAGAAAACTGAAAAAGAATCATTCAAACTTTTAAACAATATTAATAAGAAATTAACAATGGTTGATATACTGTGTATCATTGCTTTCAAAGTAGATGTTAAAAAACACAAGAAAAAGAAATGCAAAATTAATCTACTGACATAAGCACAAACCATTTTTTCAAAAAACTTATAGTTTAGTAGTATAATTATGTTAGTTGTCATACATATCTTTTCTTCTTTTCCCCTTCTTCATTTATTCTTTCCCTCATTCTACTTCTTCTTTCCTTGAGAGCAGTTTATTTCTCTTTCTCAATATCTATTGCATATTTTGTATATTATTTACTCTTTCAAATTCTTACACTAGCAAGACAAGACAGTGCTTACACACATGAGTTTGATTCAATGAGCTTATGAGAATGGTCTCTAGCAGCATCCATTTACCTACAAAAGCCTTGAGTTTGTCCTGATATATACCTGAGTAGTTTTCCATTGTATGGAAATGCCACATTTTTTTATTCATTGCTCAATTGGTGGGCATTTGGATTGTTTCACATATTGAGCTAGTGCAAATTGTGCTGCTGGAAACATAGGTACACATATATTGTGGTATGATGGTTTCAGTTCTTCTGGGAAGATACCCAAAAGGTAAGCAGCTGAGTCAAATAGGATTTCTAATCCTAGTTTTTTGAGTAATGTCCAATGTACCAGTCTACACTCTCAACAGAGAAAAAGGTTTCTTTTTTTCTCCATCACTCTCCCCCCAGCAATTGTTATTGGTTGATTTCTTGAAGATGGTCATTCTCTTTGGGGTGATATTAAATGTCACTGTTGTTTTAATTTGCATTTCTCAGATGACCAATGATGTTGAACACTTCTCATAGTTTTATTTGCCATTTCTCATTCTTTATCTAAGATGTGTTTATTCATCTCAGATGCCCATTTTAGGATTCAATCTTTGAATTTGGGGGGACTGATTTCTTTAAAATCTTTATGCGTTTTTGATAGAAGTTCCCAGTCTGAGAAAGTTAGCTAAAGCTTTTTCCCATTCTGGGGTTTCTTTTCAATCACTTGGTGATTTCTTTTTATACAAAGTAACTCGATATGATGAGGTCTCACTTGTTCTTTCCTGTGCACATTGATTTATGTTCATGAAGTCCCTGGCTACCCCTATTCCTCTACATTTCTACCTACTTTCTCTTCAAGTACATTTAGTGTTTCTGTTTTAATATTTAGATCTTTGATCCATTTTTAATTTGGTTTAGCATATGATGATAGGTATGGGTCCAGGTTTAGTCTGGCATGCAGAATGTCATTTTACTCAGTACCACTGATTAAAGAGGCTATCTTTCATCCAGTGAGCATTTAGCTTCTTCATCAAAGATAAGCTGGCTGAGTGTGTTTGAATTTTTTACTACATCTTCTAATCAGTTCCATTGGTCTTCAGGTTTTGTTTTCAGCCAGTACTTGCTGATTTTATCACAGTAGCTTGTTATTATAATTTCAAGGAAGGCATTGTGATGACTCCTGCCTTGCCTGTGTTGTCCAAGATTGCCATGGCTATTCTAAGATTCTTTTATTTACAAATGAATTTTGGAAATGTTTTCTCTAACATGGTTAGATATCATAATGATATTTTGATCAGGATTGTATTAAATTTGTATAAAAAATTTTGTGGTGTGTCTATTTTTTTGCAATGTTGGTTCTTCCTATCCATGAGCAAGGGATATCTTTCCATGGTTTGATAGTCCCTTCAAACTTTTTTATTGGAGTGTCATAAATATTTGCATTTTTTAATATTGAAGGGAGTAAAACCAAAATGAATAAAACAGAATAGAGTCAATAAAAACAGCATAGTTAACATGGTACATGACTTTAAAACAAATTACATGGAAATAAATAATGGCTACCACAGTGCCTCTTATTAAAACAAAATACAAGGAAATCAGTAATGACTACCATCATGGCTTTTATTATCTTTAAAACATTTACCCTTACCATCAGGGATAAGAAACCCAAGCAAAAATACCAAATAAAATGAATAAAAACAAAAGAGTGGAACACAGGTCTTCAAAAGAAGATAATAGTAGAACAACAATGGCTATCATAATGCCTCTTGTTATCATCAAAGAAGCTGCCTATACCATCAGACATGATACAATCAAACAAAACAAAATAGAATAAAATCAATCAAAACAAAACAATGTCAGCAATGTAGGGTTTCCAAACAAGACCATAGGAAATCTATAATGGCTACCATAGTACATTTTGTTATCTTTGAAATCACTGTCCATTCCATCAAAGATAATAAAATTACACTAACTGAAGCAGAATAAAACAAAAAAATGAAGACAAATGTGTTTCAAATTATGATAATTGAGTAACAGTAGCCACTGCTTTCCCTTTTTAGATAGTACCTCCATTTTCACTTTCACAAAGTGTATTGTGCATTTCGGATCTCACTATCTACTGTAGATTTTATACTAGGGAGCAAACACAATGTTCACTCATGTGACTCTGAACCATTGCATCAATGGGATTGATCTCCAATTATACCCATTCACGTACAAGAACCTCGAGGTTATATTTCTTTATAGCTGAGTTGCTTTCATTGTATAAAAATACCATGTTGGGCCAAGGATTTAGCTAAGTGGCTCAAGAGCTTGCACTTAAGTGCAAGGTCTTGTACTTGCACCAGAGTTCAATCCCTGGTAGAAAAATGAATAAATACATAAATAAATAAAATAAAATAAAATAAATAATAATGTCCTGTCTTTCTTGTCAACTCTGTAGCCAATGGGCAATCTGCCCCTACTGCTTTCTGCTTCCCTGTTACATTAAGGAATTGATCTCTTTCCCCTGTCTTTCTGTCTATGAATGCACTTTTGAGCTAAATGTGGTTTTTGCATAAAGCATACTGATGGGTCATATCTCCTGATGCTCTCTGACTGTGTTTCTTTTTACTGGTGAATTCAGGGCATCTACAGTAATGCCAATGGTCAATATTCACTGTCTCATTTCTGCCATGCTATCTTCTTGCTGTTGGCTGCCTATTTTCCTCCTCCATTCAGCAGTCTGCTCTGCTTGTTCACAAAAATCTGCCACTGTTCCTGGAACCATGGTCTTTTTATCTCTCTCTAGAATATCCTTCAGTGTTCTTTGTAGTGTTCATTTGGTGGTCATGAATTTCTCTTGTTGTCCTTTTTTTTTTTAATTTTAAGAGAATAACACCAAATGAGACAAAACAAAATAGATTCAATCAAAACAAAAAGATAAACATAGTACATGACTTAAAAACTAAATATAAGGAGAATAATAATGGCTACCATAATGTTACTTATTATCTTCAAAAGAATTGCCCATATCATCAGGCATAATAATATTGAACAAACAAGTATAGAATAAAACCAATAAAAACAAAATATTAGAGACATTATGCAACTTCAAAATAAGATAATACTTCAACCAGAATCGATATTGCGGAGTATCTTATTGTCTTCAAATTAGTTGCCTATAACATCAGACTTGATATTATCAAACAAAAAAGAATAGAATAAAATCAGTCAAAGCAAAATAGAGAAAGCAATACAGAGCTTCAAATCAAGCTAATACAAAATAAAAAATGGTTACCATAATGTACTTTGCTGTCTTTGGAATAGCTATCCATGCCATTAAATATAATATAAGTAGGCAAAATGAAACAGAATTAAATCAAACTAAACATAACAATGTAAACAATATGGGTTTCAAATCATAATAGATTAACAGTGGCCACTGTCATCCTGTTGAGACAATATCTCCCTTTTCACCTTCATGGCATATACTGTATATTTTGGATCCCACTAACTCTTTTAGTTTTTATCTTATGGATGCAACCCACTATTCACCTAAATAATTCTGAACCTTTCTACCACTGAGCATAATGTAAAGCTGTATCCATTTGTCTACAAGCGCCTCAAGGTGTTCTTTCTTTGTACTTGAGTAATTTTCCATTGTATAAACATGCCAAGGCTTTTTACTCTATCTACAGCTGATGACCAAGCTACTCTAACTTTGTGTCTGGTTCGCTGTCA
>PVJX010050710.1:0-10577 GCA_004027295.1 Dolichotis patagonum | reverse complement strand
GAAAGGACAGTATAAGCAATAGGTTGCTCCATCTGTTCACCAAGACTGGGAAGCACAGGTCACAGGGGCTGACTGGGCCGTCACCCGTGCTTTGGTGGTAATCAACTTGTGGCCTAACGGACCTCACACCATCCTTACCTAAATTCCTCCTAAGTCCCCACAAAGGGCATGGCCAGGCAGACATCTAAATGGTCTCTATCAGAAGGGCACTGACTCTATGTCTGTTGCACCACTGTTCAAGAGTACACAAAATACACCATAAGGAGATAGAATGGGTACTAATTAGTTAAAACCCACAGTATCCCACAGGGGCTTTTATAGAGTTAAAATGAAACCAAATCACTCCCTTCATCTCAAAAGGAAAAAGAGGCCCATTCTTCCTGAGAATTTTGCCTTGGCATCCTCATTGGCTGCTGAAGTTACTGCCAACACCAGTAGTTTCATTCTCTGCTCTCAGTTTATCTACTTGCAGCCAGTTGAACCAGTTCCTGTTCACTGCCTGCATTCAGCCACAGAGGCTACCCTGGAGACATGCCCATCCTGGTCAGATGGCATCATCTAATGCACACTCAAGGTGATTATCAGCAATTCCTTCTGTATTCCACATTTTGACTGACAAACATTGAACTGTCAGCCCTGACAAATGAGTTGTGCCCTGTCAGGGCTGAATACATAGTATAGACTGAGCTCTATCTAATTGGGCCTCTGAGAGCCCATGGTCATTACAAAAGTTGGGGACAAACCTGTGACTTTCCTGATAATCAGTGGAAGAGAACTCTTTGACTTCAGAAGTTCCCTCTGTCAAAAAGTTACCAACACCAGGACAACTGGAACTCTCACCTCTTATCTTTTCTGCCAGGCCAAAATTAAAACCTGACCACCAAACCAGCTGTCCTCTCTCATTTAAACCTACACATTCAACTTTGACTATTTTCCTAGAGAAAAATTATGCCTGCATCAGCCTAAGACGATAACCACAACTGTAAAGCTCTGAAAACTCTCCTTCAAGAGGTATGAGCTAAAGACTCACCTCTGGGCCTGGACATCAACCATGCCACCTCATCCTGACCCCTGTCGCTATCAAATGTCATGGAAAACACAAACAATCCAGCCTGAAGTGCCTGATAATCACAACCCTGAAATTCTGAGAGACTCACTTCCAAAAGTATGAACAAAGGATTCACCCTGTGAGCTTGCTATCAACCGTGTATCTTTGGTGATCAGCTCTGTCTCAAGGCAGCCCCCACCGGCATCAGACACTACACCTCTCCTGCCTATAAAGCCAGTTCAAGATCTCCAAGCTGCCAGCGTCGCTGTGATTGCCCTCCATCTATGTTGCCTCGGTCTTCTACCACACATGGCCTGCTGTTGCACCTGCCTGGATCTAAAAAAATGCCTTCTTCTGCCTTTGATTAGCACCTGTTAGCCAGTCCCTCTTCACAAGTGATCTGGATTCAACCTCTCAGAGGTTCAAAAACTTGTTTCCTCTTTAAAAGGCACTTCTGGATTTGTGGTCTGAGGGTAGAGAGAACAAAGCCATAACAGCAAGCAAACCCCATCTGGGAACCAGTGCCATGAGCAGGCAGCCACTGGACCAAGAGCAGACGAACCTCGGCCTCTCCCCATGAGTCAGCACCCTTTGTAGACCAGGGATAGAGGCAACAAATTGCCTTGGCAAGCAAACCCCATCTGGTAACCAGAGCCATGTGCAGAACACAGCCAGACCAGGAACAGACAGACCCTTCTGGTGCATGGGCTGGCAAACAAGAAATACCAACCTCCCCCACCTGCCATAAGTGACCAGATTATCCACAGAAACACAGACTGTGATGATAGCTATGGAGGTGAAATGTAATTAGATGCCTGTGGTGCTTTGGTATTTCATTGGCATTGCAGGTCTATGGCCAGTGGTCTAATCATAAATTCAGAGGATAGTGGTACACAGTGTGATATCTAGCAGGGTCTCCTTCTGAGGGTTGCAGCCATTGTTGATTCCCTATGGTCTTGTTTTGAAGTCCTATATCATTTCCATTGTTTTGGTGGGTTGGGTTTTATTCTCTTTTTTTTTGTTTGATTATATTAAATCCAATGACAGGAGCAGCTATTTCACAGATAGCAAGATGTATTACGGTAGCAATTTTGGATCTACTATTGGCTTGTTTTGAAGTACTTCGTTGTGTTCATTGTGTTGCTTTTATTGTTTCTATTCTATTCTGCTCTGTTTGATTTTCACTATATCTGAAGTTATCTGCAGCTATTTTTAAGATATCAAAAGGCGTTATGGTAACTATTATTGATTTCATAATGTTTTGATGTCCTGTATCTTTTACACTGGTTTGTTTTGATTAGTTTTATTGTTTTATCCTCTAATAAATAAATAAATAAATAAAATGCTCTTCTGATTAATGATACTTTCAAGCTGCCTGCTAAGAAGGCACAAAAGCTGTGCGACAAGACAGAAACTGTAAATTTCTTCTGGCTGTTGGCTTCTATAAAATCTGGATCTCTGAGTTCACAAAAACAATAATGCTTACTCAGACTGTCAGCCCCTGGGAGCACCCAATGGCCTACTCTGCACTCCTTGGACTCAGTCTCTAAGAGCTGCCCCACATTAGATAGAGGTTGTTATAGTTCATGTCTAGATGTCCCCCAAAATCCTCATGCCGTCATTCAGGCAGGTTTCTAGATTCTGTGATTGACTCATGATCTAAAGCTGGGATTATGGGTGTGAATGCTACACCCAAAGGTAGCTACATAAGTGCTACATACAATGTAAGGGAAAAAACTGTCTTTCGTCTGTGCTCCTCACCTTTTGCTCTTGTTGCCTGTGTTGTTTTCTGCTGCAGTGAACTATTACCCTCTGCCATGTGCCACTCTGCCTTGGAGCCAGCTGATTATGAACTGAAACTTTCACAAACTGTGAGCTGAATATACCTTTCCTTCCTGAACTTTAAGTGTCAAGTATTTTGTCTCAGCAACAAGAGAAAAGTAACAAAGACAGAGACCTAATTGTCCAGGTGCCACATGCTGTATTGGGATGAACTGTTCTAAAAAGTAGACCCAGGCAGACAGATACTGAGTACACCCTGTTCAGGATAGAAGCAGCTCTATAAGAAATGAAGTCTGATAGACTAGATATACAGTGGTCATCTTGTACAATACTATTTTGGCTAAAACTTTTTCACGGATCATCTGCATGACAAACTGTTGTTTGGAAACCTGCCACCAGTGACGCAAAATAATCTGCTCCAGAGACCTAAGCCAACTCCAGGGATCCAACTGATTGCAACACTAACCCCAGCCAAAACACCTTCACCCTGTATTTTTGGGAGATCAGAGTCAGGCCTGCCCTTACCATTTGTTCTGCCAGCTCAAGCCACTGTGCTGGCACCTGCAACCCTGCAGCAGCTCATACTTCAGCATCTGTGTCACCAGCCCTTACCTCCCATTCCCTACCCACACTGAGAAAAAAGTGCATAGGGTCCTGCTGTAAAAGAATCATCCCTCAATATGGCTTACCCTTGGTCATTGGCAGTGACAATGGACCTGCATTTGTAGCAGAGATAACGCAAAAACCACATACAACTTGCAACTAGTTAAAAGATTGGCTATACTGTAGACATTTCTGCACACACATGTAACCCAGGTACATATCAACCTCTACAGGTTTCAGAAATCCAGCCTTAGATCCACTGAAAGATTAACCTGCACAGCTTCTCTGAGAGACAATACACACACGACTGAAGCCTGCGGACATCATTCACAGGACAGCTCCGCACCTATCCCCCTGAAGTCCTTGCTTCCGATACCCTGCTAGCTGGCTTTTTTTGGCCTTAAACGCTATGAATCATAGCCCCAACAGAATAAAACAATCAACCAAACATTTTCCAAGATCTGATGTATGTCCAAGATACATAGGACACTCTCCTCGATCAGCTTAATTCCCTCACTCCCTTGACAGAACAGACAGACCTAAATTCTAGTTTGGCCTTGTCTCAGAAAATCACATGTAAAGTGCCCAGCAAAGATTTGCTGGAGAAACTAAAAGAAGGGGGAAATAGCAAAAAATGCCCCCCTAGCCAGTATATTTCAGTTTCTTAGTTGCCCAGGTAATAATTCCTGTTCTGGTTATGGTTGCTTCCATCACTTAGAAACAACTGGTCACTGTGATGTATAGCGTCACTATGATAAACATTGTATAAACCAGTCCCTAGCTGCCTCTGTACTTTCTGCTTCCTTATCCAGTATAAGCCCTGGACCAACAGAGACTGGGGTCTGGTATTTTGGGAACGATCTCGATCTGTGAACACCGACATAAATAAATCTGCCTCTAAATCCTGGGTGCTGTTTTGGTGTTTCTGCTTGCTATTGCATCGGCACAGCCACATACAAATCATTGCAATTCAGGTTCGAGGCCATAAGGCAGTAAAGAGAACAGGGAAGATTATACTATGATAAGAAACAAAAAGAGCCTCACTAGTTTTGTCAAAACCTCTGCAGGAGACTGAGAGGTGTAGCAGGCATGCCCTGCTTTCCTGTGAGCCACCAGGTGGCTGTGGCATCTTGGGGATTCAGCATGACTGTAGCAGTGGTATTTTAATGGGAGATGGAGAAGTGACCTCAGGTAGGGAGAAAACAGAGTTCTGGGCAACAAAGTGAGGCAAGGGTCAGGCCAGCAGTGCAGCAGCCCAGCTCCCCACAGCCTGTCCAGCGCTGTCTGCTGTTCAGGACACACTGTGTATGGTTCCCTCCATGCATCCATGGTTGACAGCCCCCCAAACACATGATAGACAGAGAACTCTTTGTGGAGAGCTCACAACTGGGATTCTTCGGCTTTTCAGAGAGACAAAGACATTTTGATACATAATGCAACCTTTGCCAGATTTTACACCTCGGTAGAGAAGAGTGTATCCCATAGACCCAGAAGGCTTTTGGAGTGAGAACAGAGGAACAATAGCAGGTCCTCACTGTCTCAACCCTACAGGCTCAGTCTCTGGAGATCACATACGAAGTGCAAAGCAGCCCATGCAAATGGAAAGAGGCCCTAAGACAGGAGGTATCAGAACTAATCCAAACCAGGTCTGTCACATCTATTCAGCTGTCACAAATAGTTGTTGCCTATCAAACCAGTACATGTGATTTACTCCAACTGATCCACAGGAAAGAGCCCAAAGCCCTGCTCAAAGCTCCTGGCTCATCTGACCTTCTATGCTGACAGCAGTGATTGGTATAGGAATCAAATTAAAATTTTCCCTAGCTTTTTTATGCTTACTTTTATTAGTATATGTTGATCACATGTTTATTTTTATTAGTATATGTGGATTACATGTTTATTAGACATATTGATTTCATGTTTATTAGTACACGACTACATTCATCATGGGAAGTTGGCACATGGACATTAATTCTTTTCTTATCCTGTCTCCCCTCCCTCCTTCCATCCCCTTCCTTTTGGCAAATGGCCTCTCTCCTCATTTCCTATCATCTACCCTTTATTTTGTTCTTTGATTTACTCAAACTTTGGGTTTCTCATATCAGAGGAACCATATCTTGTTTAAAGTTGTGTGTCTGATTTATTTTACTTACGGTTGTGTTCTCAACACGCATGGTTTCTAACAAATGACTCAGCTATCCCAATTTGCACACAGGACCTAAAAGACTACTATGACTTTGCTGTGTTTGGAGACTTCTTATTTTTATTTTCTCTCTGAGTACCCATTCCTCCAAGACAAGGCCCACCGTACATAAGAATAAATGAGACTTGCCAGAAAAAAGAAGAGACAGGAGATGGATCTATTCAAGATCTTGGTTCTCATGTCCGAGGTCCTCAGAGGCATTGTAGTTCATATTGCAATTCCTTTGACTAACTGACCTACTCTCAGGACCAGAAGAAATTCCCTTGTTTAGTTGGATTGCTGTCACTTGCAAGCAAAATAATCCTTGATGGAGGTATCAGTTAAGGTGCTTCTAGCTGAGATTAATAAAAATATAATACTAACTTAAACTTTAAGGATATTTGTTGTTAACAAAAAAAAAAGCATGAAGTCATCCTATAATCAAAAACACCAAGGACCATTTTTTTTTTCCTTCTAGCCTGTCACTCTCAAATACAAGATTTTGGCCTCAGGCTTAAAGCTATAGTCACAAAATGACTGCCACCTCACTAGGCATTATATCCTCATGTCACACCACCCAAAGTAGGAAAAGAAAGAAGATGATAAATAATAAGTTTGCTAGAACTGAGTTAGATGACTAACAAAAGAAAAATGAAGACCTGGCTGGTTTATGTCACAATTTGTTCTCCTGGCTGGGTACTTCACAAACAGCATCCCGTTAGCTAGGAAGAAGAGTAAACCGATGCTGGAGTGAGGAGCCATAGTGCCTTTCCAACTGTATAGAGATGTGACGCTCACAAACTCTGATTTTTGTCATATTTTAACTTGAATTCTTAAAAGATGGTGGTGATGATGGTAATGTGAGTTAACTATAACTTAATGGCAGTACTATTCTCCAGGAAGTTACTTATCATTATATGTCAGCAAGATGTTAGACACAAGGAATTAGTTGTTTGTGAACTAAGCAACTCATGTGAAACCCTTAGGCTACAAAATATGATGGTGAGATTTGAACTCTGGCAGATTGACCTGGAGACAAAAATCTGCTACACCTATTATATTACCCCAAATTCATCTCTCCAAAGTCAAATTACTGTATCGAATGTATATGAAATTTTATGTATAAAATGGCATTTTTTTCTAAATTATTTCTCCTTAAGCTGACATGGAAATTATCATTGCTACACTTTTAAGAAGACTGTATTAACTCTAAAATGTAGATCATTCTCACTAACCTCCTTTCTGTTCACTTGAATGGCAGGATATAGGACTAGAAAATCCCCTGCACAGGGCAACATAGAACAATTCAATTAATAATTTCAATTTCATTTGGCATTAAAGATGTTTTAAAAATAGATATCTGTATCTCAATGAAGGCAAGACCATTAAATGAAAAGCAGTCCCTCTGAAGTCACAGAGCTAAATGGCACTAAATTAGTCAATGGATTTAAAATTACAAAAACTTAAAGCCCAGGAAAGCTTTTACAAGGTCTTTTATTCAGTAACTTTGGATAGTAGGTCATGGGGGAAAGACAAAACTCATTCTAAAGCTATGTGAGAAGCTAAAATTCTTAAACTTAAAAAAAAAAAAAAGCACTCTCGCAAATGGTACAAAAAAAAAAAAGGCAAATGACATTGAACAGCCTGATAGGTATTTTCAAGTAGAGTACATTAAAAACAGAGGGGAACAAAGTAAAAGATTAAGCAAATCTAAAAGTTAACAGTATTCATTAGATTTTAGCATATCTCACTTTCTGTTAGTATTCATGATGTAAACTCACAGGCACTTTGTACAAAGGAGTATAACTCTTATCCCAACAGTTTCCCTTTAATTAACTCTGGTCTAATGTCAGACAATTGTTTTCAAATGGTGATTAACTTCTGCTCCACCTTGTGAGCAGTGGCCAAGCTGTGTCTGGACAGCAGCTGCCGTTTCCTGCCTGAAGTGGCAAAGGACACAGCTGCCCGCTGAAGTGGCCCAAGGAGAACTGGGGAGCCTGCAACGGGAAATGTCCTGAAGCCTGCAGCGGGTAGCACCAGCAAGCTCCACCTAGCCGAGTTCACCACTTCTTTCCCTCCATCTCTAACAGAACACAGTAAGTCAACAGAACTGTCAACGTAATCCTATATACGAAATAACACAAATTAAAACTAATGTTAGACAGCCAGATTACTCAAGCGACTCCTGCTCCTACAATAAATAGCTCAATGCAGGTCAGTTTTTAGAGAATTAAGTGGGAAAAAAGTTTGCTTGATCAATTCATTTATTCATTTTAAGTGTGTACATTGTATTTTAGGTAGACCTGGTTCTTGCCATTTTGAAATTGAATTTCAAGGAATTTGTAAGTCACTGAAATCATTCCTCTAAATTTTTCAGGTAAAAATTCATAGCAAAGCATCTTTACTCCTTAATGATCATAATGTGTAATACATGGGTTCTATTCAACAATGAAGGATACAGGCTAAAGTAGTCTACTAACGTTTGGACATTAGGATCTAGTACTCAGTCAATAAGATACGTTTTAAAAATATTTAGGTATCTTAATTACTGAGCAGCTGTTAATATTTATCTCAAAAGTTTAATTTAAAGAAGAAACTATATATTCTTGTAACTCAAATGCCTAGTATTTTTGTTAGAACACCATCTTTCCTCTTATCCTGTTATAAATCATATCATAGCAATAATAATAATGATGCTCATGAATGCCTATGTTTTATTTCTTCATAAGAAACTGAAAATTGGATGTTGACAATGAGAGGTAGTTTAGAAAAACTAACAAGATTAAGAGAAGTAAAAGGTTATTCTTGATGACTCAGTGAGCAAAAGCATGAACCTGACTGAGTTGAGGAACCAAGAAAAATTTTTGGAAAACTTCATAGTGCTTTCTTTAGAATGCAATAAAATGTGGCCCAAAAGGCTGAGGAGTCTTAGGAAAATAAGATGATAAAATGAAGGACAGTTAAATGAGACATAATGATATCAAATGAAGATTCAAAGAGATACATATAAGTAAGATTTATTCTTTATTACTTTTATTGGTACACTTTTGAGATGCATAATGTTCATATTATTCATAGGGAATTTGTACTTGAACACAATATATGGTGATCCTTCTTTTTTTCCCATTCTCCTCCCCTGTAAGTAAGACCTAAAATGTTTCAAGGAAACCAAAATTATAATAGTTAAAAATTAATATTTTTAAAGAGCACACTAATAATGAAGAAATAAAATAAAAGCATTATAAAACTATATTAGATGTAAGGAAGAGAGTTAGAATCATCCCCAAAAGTATGAATAATTTTTTATTATTTAAAGAAAAAAAAGCAAAACAAAAAAGGATAGAAATAATACAGAATTGCAAAAAAGTAAGAAATGACTAGTCAAAAAAATAACAGTAACAAACTACTAGTTGATAAATTACATATTGTTGTCTTAGAAGTACTTGTTAGTTACAAAATCAAAGCATAAAAAATAGACAATCACACAATGAACATATAAAGTATTGAAAAACATCAAGCCCCCAAATTCAAAGACCCTCTCCAAAAATGGGCATTGGTGATGAACACACAGTTCTCAGATGAAGATCTACAAATGGTAAATAAATACACAAAGAAATGTTTACCATCACTGGTCATTCAAGAAATGCAAATTAAAACAGCATTGAGAGTCCATCTCACTCCAGAAAGAATGCTGCCATCAAGAAGTATGAATATTTTTGAGAAATATCAAATCAAGGGAAGAATCAGGACATGGTATAAAAAATAAGATGAACTAAGAAATATAATAAAAAGAAGCCTTTTTAAGGATTAATCAGTTATGTTTCTTAGAAGTAATACAGTCAAGAGGAAAACTTCTTTCTGTAAAGGTAGAAATGATGAACATATTATCTAGTAAAGAACAAAAGCCAGGAGAGACTCCAAAATCCATAAAATGACATTAGAAAACAATAATGCACCAACATACATAAAATAGAGAAACAGACCTGCGAGCCCCCTAAATTCACTCAACATGTCAGAACAGCGGAAAGACATCCTCAGAGACAGAGGTGCTCAAACATGAACTCTGTATCCTTCCTGGAAGTGTCTTATACCATGCACTAAAGATACCAAAAGTTAATTAAAATTAAGAATTTTAAAAAGGAAAATTAGGGTACAAAGATGCAAATGAGATACCCTGTGAACTGTCTAAAAAAGTTAAGTTTAAATTAACTGGAGTTAATTGTGGAAAAAATTGAAATCAGATGTCAAAAATAATCATTGTAAGGAGAGACCTGAAAATGTATGCTCCATTAACAATGGTTATGTGAGTGCAGTCCTGAGGTAATACAAGTTAACACAAGGTCACGCTGATAAGAACTACAGCTTCCAGTCACTGGAGGAGATAAAACTAAAGAGGAACTACAGTTCATAAGCCTAAGAAAACTCAGGGTACAATGGAGGAGCTAAACTATAATTGTCACTTTGGGTTAGGAGACATACTCTAAATTCAGTCACTTGTTTAAAGAGGGAGAGGCCTCCTGAGCAATGTGGTATGGGGCGCTTTCATCACTGGGCGAGCATCCCAGAGTGTTACACAAACCCAGCTAGGGGAGGTCAATCACTAGACGTGGCCTCTTGATCTAAATTAGACCTTGCCTTGAAGACAAGAAGGATAATGCTGGCATTTCCTGAGATCCACGTCATGCTGGAACTTAGGGCGCCGAGTGAACCAGTAAGCAGCCAGCCGCCCTGGGAAGTGACTGTGGTCTGGGGAGCCGCGGCCACCCCAGGGCGGGGAAACAAGAAGCAAGAGCGTTTCCTGAGATCCACACCATGTTGGAACTTAGGGCACCAAGCCAACCAGTAAGCAGCCAGCTGCCCTGGGAAGTGACTGTGGTCTGGGGAGCTGCGGCCACCCAAGGGCGGGGAAACAAGAAGTCAGAGTGTTTTCTGAGATCCGCGCCATGTTGGAACTTAGGGCGC
>PVJX010050709.1:0-10849 GCA_004027295.1 Dolichotis patagonum | reverse complement strand
TTTTTGGTAAAAATATGGATATAAGGGGTTCCTATTCAAACATAATTATTTACTTTTTTATTTTATAAAGAATAAAACAAAAGAGAACAGAACAAAACAAATCAGAACAGAACAATGCAAGCAACACAGCACTTCACAAGACACTGGATATTAACAGTAGCTACCGCAATGTCTCTTTTCTTTGAAATAGTTGAGCATGGCTTCACACACAGTAATACCAAACATAACAAAATAGTATAAAACCATTCAAGAGAATGAAAACATCATTGGACATTCAAACCCAAATAACGGGAAATGAATTGTGGCTACTATAAACCTCTTTTTCCTTAAAAAACATGTTTATGCCATCACACATAACAAAATATAATAAGACACAACAGGATAGAACCAATCAAAACAGAAGAACAAAAGCATGGTAGGACAACGATAGATGATAGTAAAGCAAGATGGTACTAGAATAAAACAGAGCAAGATTATAGTAAATCAGCAATGGCTGCCATAATGTCTTATCTTCTTCAAAATAGCTGTTCATACCATCACACATAATAAAATCAAATAAAACATCATAAAACCATTCCAACCAATGAATGAAAACATTATAAGACTTCAAAGAAATATAATGGGAAACCATGATTATCATTAAATCTTATTTACTCTTACCATTACTTACACTAGGGAGACTATACAGTACTTATACATGTGAGTTTGATTTATTTCATTTATGAGTATGGTCTCAAGTTGCATCTATTTATTTATAAATATCTCAGTGTGATCATTCTTTATAGATGAGTAGTAATCCATTGAATAAAAATACCACGTCTTTTTTATCCATTCCTCCGTTGATGGACATTTAGGTTGTTTCAAAGATCTGGCTATTACAAATTGTGCTGCTATAAACATGGGTGCATATATATCACTGTGATATGATGTGTTCAGTTCTTCTGGGAATATTCCCAGAATGGAATAGGTGGGTCAAATGGGACTTCCAAACCCTGCTTTTTGAGGAATCTCCAGACTGACCAACACAGTGGTTGCACCAGTCTACACTCCCACCAAAAGTGCAGAAGAGTACCTTTTTCCCCACAGCCTCTCCAGCATTTGTTGCTGGTAGTTTTCTTTGTCCTGGCCATTCTTTCTGAAGTAAGATGGAATCTCAGTGTGATTTTAATTTGCATTTCTCTCATGACTAATGATGATGAACATTTTTTCATGTATTTATCTGCTATTTGTATTTCTTCATCTGACAACTGTGTATTCATCTCAGATGTCCATTTTTGGATTGGGTCTTTGAGTTTCAAGGACCTCTTTTTTTTTAATTCTTTGTATGTTCTAGACAGAAGTCCTTTGACTGAGGCACAGTTCATTAAGATTTTTTCCAAATTTGTGGGTTTTCTTTTCACTATGCTGGAGATTTCTTTTGACATGTGAAAACTCTTTAATAAGACATGATCCCAGTTATTGATTCTGTGAAGTACTTCCTGTGCAGTTTGATTCTTGCTCATGAATTCTCTACTTGCCCCTATATCTTCAAGATTTCTATCTACTTTGTCTTCCAACAGATTTAGTGTTTCTGTTTTAATATTAGATCTTTGATCCATTTAGATTTTAATTTTGTATATGGTTATAAACATGGGTCTAGTTTTAGTTTTTGGCATATGGATAGCCAATTTTTCCAACACTATTTATTAAAGACACTATATTTCTTCCAGTGAATGTGTTTGGCCCCTCTATCAAAGATAAGGTGGCTGAGTGTGTTTGTACTTGTAGTTGTATCTTCTAATCTATTCCATTGTTTTTCAGGTCTGTTTTTATTCCAGTTCCATGTTGATTTTATTATAGTAGCTTTGTGGTATAACTTGAAGTCAGGGATTGTGATGCCTCCTGCCTTGCCTTTGTTGCTTAGAATTGCCTTTGCTATTCTAGGTTTCTTCTGGTTCCAGATGAATTTTAGGAGTGGTTTCTCTAGATCTGTGAGGTATGCTCATGCTATTTTGATGGGGATTACATTAAAACTGTATAACAGTTTTGGGAGAATGGCAATTTCACAATATTTATTCTTCTTATCCATGAACAAGGGATGTCTTTACATTTTCTGAGGTCCTCTTCAATTTCCTTTTCCAGGGTATTATAATTTTCAATTGCCAATATTTTATCGAGAATTTTTGCATCTATGTTCATTAAGGAGATTGGCCTGTAGGTCTCTTTTTTAGTTGGGTCTTTCTCAGGTTTTGGTGCTAGAGAATTATTTGCTTGCAGGAATGAGTTAGGAATAATTACTTCCCTTTGAATTTCATTGAAGAGTTTGAGGAGTGTCGGCATTAAGTCTTCTTTGTATTTCTTGTAGAATTCTGCAGTGAATCCGTCTGGGTCTTCACTGTTCTTTGTTGGTAAGGATTTAATTACATTTTCAATTTCTTTAATTGTAATTGGGTTATTCAGCAGTTTTACATCTTCCTGACTCAGCTTTGGTAATTCATGTTTCTAGGAATCTGTCCATTTCCTTTGTGTTATTATTGAACCTATGAAAGTAGAGGTTTCTGAAATAGGTGTTGATGATCTTATATATTTCCAGAGTCTGTAGTGATTTCACCCTTTTCATTTCTTATTGCATGAATTTGACTTTTTTTTCTTACCTTTTAAAATAAGTTTGGCTAGGGGTTATCAATTTTATTAATTCTTTCAAAGAAACAACTCTTTTTTTCATTAATTTTTTGTATTGTTTTCTTTGTCTCTATTGTATTAATTTTGGCTTGATCTTTATAATTTCCTAGCTTCTTTTGGTTTGGGCTTTATTTGCTCTTCTTTTTCTAGATGACTGAGATGTAATAACAGGTTGTTTATTTATATTCATTCTGTTTTCCTGATGTGGGTATTCACTGCAGTAAATTTTCCTCTGAGGACTGCTTTCATTGCATCCCACAGATTCTCCTAAGTTGTATTTGTATTTCTGTTTGCTTATAGATATTGTTTAATTTCTTCTTTAATTTCTTCTCTGACCCACTGATTGCTCAGGAGTGTATTATTCAATTTCCAAGTGTTTGTGGGGTTTTTGCAATTTCTTTTATCATTAATTTCTAGTTACATGGTGTTATGTTCTGATAACATGCATGGGATAATTTCAATTCTTTTGCATTTACTTAAAAATATTCTGTGGGTAGTGTATGGTGTATTTTAGAGAATGTCCTATTTACTGCTGAGAAGAATGTATATTCTGATGTTGTTGGGTGGAACACTGTATAAGTGTATCAATCCCATTTGTTCACAGGTGTGATTCAGTTCTGTTATTTCTTTGTTGATTTTCTGTCTGGTTGATCTGTCTCTTTGTGTCAATGGTGTGTTAAGGTCTCACATTATAATTCTGTTATAGCTTGTTTGATTTTTCATTTCTGTCAATATTGTTTTGTACAGCTGCGTGCTCTGGAATTTGGAATTTTGTGCATATGTATTTAATATTGTTACCTCTTCCTATTGAAATTTTCCCCTAGCTAGTATGTAGTGATCTTCATTATCTCTTCAGATCATTCTTGGTTTTAAGTTCACATTGTCTGCAAACAGAATAGCTACTCCTGCTTTTTTAGGGTTCCTGTTGCATGAAATATTGTTTTCCATCCTTTCACTTTTAGTCTATGAATTTCTTTTGGGTTAGATGGGTTTCTTGTAGACAACATATGGTTCGACATTGTTTCTTGATCCATTCTTCCAGTCTGTTTCTTTTAATTGGTGAATTGAGGCCATTTACATTAATGGTTATAAAAGATATAAATTGGTTTATTTTTGACATGTTATTTTTCTGCTGTTGCTTATTTACCTTTCCACTCTGTTTAATTGTCTTCCTTGCTTCATCGTTTTTTTCCTATGTCTATCTAGAATGTCTTTCAGTATTCTTTGCAGGGTTAGTTTAGTGGTCATGAAGTTCTTCAGATGTTCTTTGTTGTGAAAGTATCTTATTTCTCCACCCATTTTGAAGGACATTTTCATAGGTACCTCAGTCTGGGTTGGAAGTCATTTTCCTTTAGGATTTGAAACACTTCACTCCATGTTCTTCTTTACTTCATTGTTTGTGTTGAGAAGTCTTCTGTGATTCTGACAGGCTTTTCTTTATAGGTGATCTGTCTCTTCTCTCTAACAGCTTTTGCTTTTTGTTTTTTTTTTTTTTTGTGGTACCGGGGATTGAACTCACAACCTCATACTTGCCAGGCAGGCGCTTAAGCCACTGAGCTAAATCCCCGGCCCACTCTAACAGCTTTTAATATTCTGTTCTTATGTTGGATTTCTGGGATGTTGATTATTATATGTCTGAGTGTAGTTTTCTTTTGGTTATGGCAATTTGGAGTTCTATGTTCTTCACTGATCTGTATGTCAGTTTCCATTCTCATGTTTGGGAAATTTTCAGGTATTACTTCTGTAAACAGGCTGTTGCTATCATTTGTGTTTTCCTTTTCTTTTTCATTTATCCCTATCAATCTTATGTTGTTTTTCTTTGCATCATTTTGCAGCTATTGAATTGTTATATCCTGATTCCTTGTTATTTTTAAAAGATCTTTCTTTATGTTCACTAGCTGCAATCTTGTCTTCAAGATCTGAAATTCTATTTTCACTTTCATTGAGGCAGTTTTTCCAACTTTCAGTGGGATTTTTGATTTCCTGTATATCTCTCTGAATCTCCTTCATGTGTTCTGTTTTTTTCTTACATTGCTCATTCAGGATTTCCATCTTTTTGCACTGTTCCTCTAATTTTTTAACTGTTTCTTCTTTAGTTGTGTTCAGCATTTCTGTCATTACATTTGTCATTTCTTCTTCTACCTGGGAGATTATTTCTGATTTCAGTTGTTTTATAGATTCCTAGGTTGTTTCTTTACTTCAGTTGCTATCATTTCAGGCATTTCAGGTGTATGGCTTACATTTTCTTCTATGTACATGGCTCCTAGGTCTGCGTGGGATGGGCTGGAGTTTTGAGATTGGATTTTGCTCTTTCATTTTCTCATTTTTCTATATTTCTGGGTTTCAAGTAATGTTCCAGATCTTTCCCCTTGGGTGCTGGAAATCCCCTCACATGCTTTCAGCTCCCAGGACTCAAAGAAGGTCACTTGGTGTGGCCCAGTCAAGCCTGCAGGCCTCCTGTGCATCCTCTGGTGATTCAGGATGCTGGGTGTTGACCAAAACATAATTATTTAGATTTCTGATAAATTCAAGAGGACACAAGTTATAATAAAATCCCCATATTATTTTGTACAAGTGATCCAAGTTCCACACTGTGAGAAACACTATCTAAAGCAGAAATCTGAGTGTAAATTATGCCGTGTATAGTGATAGTTTCACAACAACATTAGTGCTATTTGATATTTTTCATGAGGTAAAGGAAGGGGAAGTGGAAAGATGATGTATTCTCAGATACACATATATAACCATAAATGATTAAAAGCAAGATAACAACAAAATTGCACATTGAGAATAATTTAACTCAATTTGCGTAACTATACCTGTTGTGTCTGCAAGTATAATTTAATTAAAAATGGAAAACCTGATATTTAGGTAATGCATTTTTAAACCTTCTATCTAATTACCATCTATTCATGAACTGATTTCATGTTGCTACTAAACAACTGAAAATAACACAAAATATTTTTCCCAAATGCTTCTTGCCATGTAAGTGCAGTTAGCCAAAGTGCTTACTTTCATATTTCTATTTAATCAAATACATGTGTTAATACTTAGAGCATCAGAGAGCTATGAAGATTAAATTTCTATATTAACATAAAAATTTGTCAAAGTATTATTTCAAAAAATTTTCTTCTCTTCTATCAGCTTGCTAGAAACAAAAGAAGACTTTAAAAGCAAAATAAATGCTATGACAATAAATTATAAATATAAAAAAAGATATATTTACTACAAAATTTGAAATTGTGACTGTTATGTTTATTCTGAAATAATAACTGCTACATCTATGCTCAAATATAAATTGGTTCAAAGTGTACAATTTATTTATTAAATGTGGAATCACATGTGTTTCCCCATGTAGTCAATTTTTTATTTGATTGTAGTCTCAGGAAATATATATATATATATATTAATATATATATATATAGATAGATAGATATATACTATATCTATATATATAGATATATACTATATCTATATATATGACAAACATACATATATTTATATGTATACATAAAAATATGAGTAATAAATGAACTGCTGGTTTGCAAGTTGTAGCAGTGAGAGAAAATGTTTCAATTATAAAATGTTTTTTGTAAAAACTGATGTCATGGAATTGAAAAGTCAAGTGACCCAAATAAAGATAAGCTGATTAAGCTGTGGCATATAGGTTGATTGATCACCTGATCACATGAAAGGAAGCTTCCTCTATATCCACACTTTCTTCCATAAAACAGTTAATATTGCACTCATAAGATTAATTAGAATTCATATGAACTGTTGTCTGAACTGTATTATCTTACAAAATAAATCAGTGTTAATAATAAAGTTTTAAAGTACATTGGGCAGAATTGTACATCATTACCCTAATGAAGAAGAAAGATGTTTGGAATTTAGAATCTTGAAATATTCAGTGTTCTTGTGAAGAGAATGATAAATCTTTTTACAGTGAAAGCATGTCAGTTCATAAAGTGTTTTAGAAAGTAAAGAAAATTTTTGGAAGCAAGTTGTGGTAATACCTCATTAATATGTAAAATGATTTAGTTTTAGTTTCATTACTACTTAACTGTATCCTATTTTCTTCCTTCTTAATATTCTATGATTTTCCCTATATCCTATATCTGCTTCTTTACAAATCAGGTAAAATTTTCTTATGTATGGGTTTTTATGGTCACTTCTATTAATCATCAATTCAATCATTAAGTCAAGCTAGATAAAATTTTGTAGTGTTTAATTTATCAAAGGAAAATGTTATTTCTTCAATATAACTATCATTAGATAAATCATATATATATATATATATATATATATATTAGATTCCAGTGTTTCTTTATTTTTATATGCCAAGTCAAATTATTCTATACCAAGTACTAAGCTTATGATCAAAGGATAGAAATGCAAGAAACTGAAAAGATGGCTTATTCATCAAAATAAAACTAATAGCCTTGAATGTGTAATACATTTACAGAAATAGAAATAAAATATTGTAGATTAGAGTGGAGGAATGGACTAAGTTGCCTGGGAGTATGAAAATAGGTTATTATTCTTTACTGAGAGGTGAGGCAACAGAAAAGGAAGAGGAAACAATAAAATAGTTGAGGAAAAAGCTACATGGTATGTTGGAAGAATGACTCATGTTGCAGAATATCAGGTAAATAGTGAATACTGCCTAATCCTGAATGAGCACTGTATGATCCAAAAGCCAGGAGTGCAGGATATACCTAGAAGTTAAGCTTCAAAATGAGGTAAAAGAAATAAACAACTGACAAACAAGAGATGAGTTTGGGACTTCAACCAGAACAATGCCTGAATTTTGTTTTCAGAATAAACAAGAGATTACAAATACAGAAACTGAGAAAAGCTGTAATTGATTTATGAAACACACACTGTGGAATTTATAGGACACTTTAATTAGATTGAGGGACTGAAGCCAATTAAAATCTGGGGAACATTGGGTCCTAAGAAGATTACAGTGAATTTATTTTCACATAACAATTTGACTCTAAATATGTAAATTATAGATAACAAATAGTCTATATTTTGCATGAAAATTAGTTACAATTATTAAAAGTCAAATCACATCTATCTAAAAAATAAAAAGTAAAATTGTTTCCTCCTTAGGATTTTACACTTATTATTCCATACCATATTCCTAGTAAAATCTAATAATGTACACTTAGGAAATATTAGTCAAATAATTAGCAATGGTTAGCCTGAATTCTTTTTTTAATAATGGATTTACCTTTACTTTTGGTTTATTTTTCTCTTTGGTACTGGATGCCAATAGCTGAGTTATCATTAGGGTTCATATTGTGTGAAACACATATTTTCATGGCTTAGATAATATTCATTTAAGAACTATTATATTGTTGGAGACATTTGTGACCTAATACTGAAGGAAAATGACATTAAATCTTTATCATGACTTCTGCAAACAATAAGGATATAGACAGAGAAAAAAGGACACTTATGAAGATAGTTTAGAGACTGAATTGCAAGGACAGTGCAGTGACTGATGAGCGAGTTAAAGGAAGTGCTCGCAGGGCTACTGTTGCCTGTGACTACTATCAGTCAGAGATGCCTTTTGAAAGTATAGGGACTCACAAGGAAAAACGCTGTCTTTACTGCATGTAGTTAGTGGACTATTAATCTTAAGCTGAACGTTATTTTAAAACAACATTTTATGCATAACTTGGTTTTATAACTGAACAGAGTACTCTCACTAGAAATAAAACTGAAAAAGTCATTAAGGAATCTGGTATTTGAATTTATATACACTACTTGAATATAATTTCTTAATGCAATGAGAAAAGAATTCTAAAGACAGAGCCCTGAGGAGCATGAACAATGGAGCAGTAATATTCAAAAAACCAAAAACCAAAAATACATAAAATAATTCTTAACTAAATAGTTGTCAAAAATTGTGGAAATGTACTTGAGAAAGACAAAGAATTGTTCCATAGGAGAAAAAAGTTTGCATAGGAGAAGTTGATTGAAGTAATATTAAATGTAGAAAAATCATTTAGGATGTCAACCCGTTTTTTATTTTGAAGAGAGAAAAGGAAATGAAAGTAAAAATAAAAATACAGAATTCCAAACCAGGAAAATAAGAAATTGACAATGATTAATATATTGCATATTGTTGTCTTCAAAGTAGTTGCTCAGATTACAAGATACAGACATACAAAATTAATTAACCAATATAAGCACTAACCAATCCCTTCAACTAACTACAAGAAATTAGTGGTATAATTATGTTAGCTACCATATAATATACATATAGATATAGATGTACAGATAAGTGTATACATAGATAAAAGACTTATTTATTATATTTCCCTTCATTTCTTCTTTTTCTCATCTCAATTGCTCTTTCCTTTCAAGCAGTTTTTTTTTTTACTTTCTAAATATCCATTGCCAGTTTTGTATCTGACTTACTCTTTTAGTTTGTTATACCAGGGAGACAAGACAATGCTTACATGTGTGTGTTTGATTTATTTCACTTATGGATACCATCTCAAGTTGTATTTATTTACCTATAAAAGCCATGTGCTTGTCCTTCTTTATAGCTAGCAGTACTCTATTATATAAAAATACTATATCACTTCTATCCACTCCTTGTTTAATGGACATTTGGGTTGCTTCCAAGATTTTAGCTATACAATAAACATGAATGTGCATATGTCACTGTAATATTATATTTTTAATTCTTCTAGGAAAATTCCCAAAAAGGAATAGCTGAGTAAAACTGAACCTCTAATCTTAGTTTTCTGTAGAGTCTCCACACTGATTTCCAAAGTGGTTGTACAAGTCCACACTTCCACCAACACTGGAGAAGGTTTCCTTTTTCCCCATAACCCCTCCAACATTTGGTATTGGTTGACTTCTTTTATTGGCCATTCTTTTTGAGGTGAGATAATATCAGCATTTTTAAATTTTCATTTCTCAAATAACCAATGAAGCTAGACATTTTTTCATATGTTTATTTTCCATTTGCATTTCTTTATCTCAGAAGTTGTGTATTCATCTCAGATGCCCATTTTTAAAAAATTTTATTTAAAGAGAAAAAAGCCAAACAAAACAGAATAAAGGGTAGTAACAATACAGAATTCCAAGGAAAAAGGAAAAGAACAAAAAAAAACACTAAGAAATCATTTCTTGATAAATTACATACTGACATCTTGGAAATAGTTATTCAAATTGCAAAATTAAAATATGCAAAGTAGACATTCAAGCAGTGAGACTGTTAATAGTTCTGCCCCATGATCTAACAAAAACAGTAATATGGTCATCCATTTTACACACTTAAACATACATGGAACTATACCAAAAGGGTAAATTAAACACAACAAAACAGAAGAAAGTGGATCCTAAGAAAGCAATGTAAAAGACATAAATTTCAAAGCTAGACAATCAGAGATATTCACTATCTATCACTCACTATCTATCATATTGACTCTTGTTTTCTTCCAAAGAGTTGTCCATATCATCACATACAGGGAATTCACATGAAACAACATAGTATGGAACTGATCTGAACAGGACAAGGAAGGCATTTCAGGTCCTCAAGACCAGACAATAGGGAAGCCAAGAATAGCTTTCATAGTGTCTCTCATTCTCTTCAAAACAGTTGTCTATACCTTCATCTCTGCCACTGTTTCTGAAATCCTTGTATTCTTTCTCTCTCTCTAGAATGTCCTTCAGTATTTTTTGTAGGGTTGGATTGGGGGTCACAAATTCTCCCAGTTCCTCTTTGTCATGAAAGCATATTGCTTCTCCATTAATTTCTAGAGAGAGTTTTGCAGGATACATCAATCTGGGCTGGAGGTTGTTCTCCTTCAGGGCTTGAATTATTTCACTCCAAACTCTTCTTGACTTGATGGTCTGTGCCAAGAAGTCTGCCGTGATTTTGATGGATTTTCCCTTATAGATGACCTGTTTCTTTTCTCTGATGGCTTTTAATATTCTGTTCTTATATTGAATTTCTGGGATCTTGATTATTATGTGTCTGGATGTAGCTCTGTTTTGATTGTAGGTGGCTGAAGTTCTGTATGCTTCATACATCTGCATATCATTTCCTTTTTCTATGTTTGGGAAGTTTTCCTTAATAATTTCTGTGAATAGCCTTTGCAGTTCCTTTGTTTTGACTCCTGCTTCTTCATTCACATGCTTTGTTCTTAAGTTATAGATC
>PVJX010050708.1:0-10561 GCA_004027295.1 Dolichotis patagonum | reverse complement strand
AAAAAACTCACAAGAACCTCATAAACACATGGAAATTAAATAACACTCTCTTAAACAACCCATAGTTCACAGAAGAAATTAAAGAAGAAATTAAACAATACCTACTATTGAATGAAAATGCAAATACAAATTACTGGAAGCAGTGAATGCAGTCCTCAGAGGAAAATTCATAGCACTAAATTCCCACATTAGGAAAATGGAATGAAAACAAATAAACAACCTAACAATGCACCTCAAACTTCTATAAAAAAGAAGAGCAAGTCAAGCCCAAAGCCCAAAGAAAGCAACAAATTAATGAAACTGAAACTAAGAAAACAATGCAAAAAAATTAATGAATTGGAGAGTTGCTTCTTTGAAAGAATAAGTAAAGGATGACATGTTGGAGTCAGGCAGGATGGATGATCCCAACTGGGAAAGGCAGTGTCTTCTGTTGGTTGCTCCCTTCCCAGAGCAGAGGTGGTATCTGCTGGGTCACACACCTGGCCAAGAACCAATAAGTCATCCCAAACCGATTCCCTACATGCAGCATGCACTGACACAGTGAAGGCCCGCCAAGGTTGGCTGGCCCAGAGGGGAGGGTCCAGGATACACTGCCCCTGCCTGCACCTCAGTGACCAACAGCAAACTGGAGAGGGCAGAAACCCCTAGCCTGTGTGCTCCAGAAGAACCCTAACCAACAAGAAAAGGGGCTGGGAACTACACTATACACTTGTATGGAAGGAACCAAAAACATGACAAGAGAAAGAAATAAGAAAATACCCCTGCCCCCAACCCTGAGTATTTTGATCCAAGAGAAGTAAATACAAAAGAGATTGAGGGGAGCAAACATGCAACATCAAACACGGTGTCAGCAGCCATAAACAGATATCTTCAGGACCTTGTAAACGAGCTCAAAATGGAAATATTAATTCAAGCTAAGCAAGATAAGAGTCGATTAATAAAAGAAACACCAAGCACCTCTCAAGAAGACACAGAGAGAAGAATGGAGGAACACAAAAGAAGGAGAGAAACATTCAATGAAGAATATAAAGAAAACCTACAATACATGAAGCAGATTCAAAGACATTACCAGGAAACTAAAAACTCCATTGAAAGCTGGCAAAACTGCTTAAAAGAAACTAAGGATAGACTATCAAAACTTGAAGACAGGCTTGCAATGTATGATCATGAAAGGAAAGATCTCTTAAAAATAACAAGGAAACAGGCAGTAACAATACAAAGGCTAGAAGATGAAAAGAGGATCTATAACCTAAGAATAAAACATGTGAATGAAGAAGCAGGAGTCAAAAAAAAGGAATTGCAAAGGCTAATCACAGAAATTATTAAGGAAAAATTCCCAAGCATGACAAAAGGAAATTATATGCAGATGTATGAAGCATACAGAACTCCAGCCACCTACAAACAAAACAGAGCTACACCTAGACACATAATAATCAAGATCCCAGAAATTCAATATAAGAACAGAATATTAAAAGCCATCAGAGAAAAGAAACAGATCACTTATAAAGGAAAACCCATCAAAATCATGGCAGACTTCTCAACACAGACCATCAAATCAAGAAGAGCTTGGAGCGAAGTAATTCAAGCCCTGAAGGAAACAATCTCCAGCCCAGATTGATGTATCCTGCAAAACTCTCTCTAGAAATTAATGGAGAAACAAGATGCTTCCATGACAAAGAGGAACTGGGGGAATTTGTGACCACCAATCCAGCCCTACAAAAATACTAAAGGACATTCTAGAGAGAGAGAAAAAGAATACGAGGATTTCAGGAACCATGGCAGAGAAGCCTCAATGAATGGGGCAGACAGTGGAATGAAAGAGAAAAATAGACAACCAGTGGTAGAAAAATAGAATAGCAGTAATGAAGCAGAGAAGGTTGGCTATAATCTCTAACAGATGGCTTTGATATACTAACAAGAAGAAACACAGGCAGAGTAGATCAGAAGATAGGGTCCATCGAGATGTCCTGTATTGGAAACAATTAACCTGAAAGAGGGTTTATGAACAGAAAGTCAAATATGAGAAAACAATGCTCTATGTGATAGGGAACCAGAGAGAAATAGGGGCAACTTGACCAGCACCTGCAGATAGGTTGAAAAGACAGGATACTTTTGTGTGGTATGGAACTACTCAGCTATAACAAAGGAAAACCTTGAGGCTTTTATAGGTAAAGGAATACAACTTGAGATCAAGCCCAGGAGTCAGAAGGTTCAGAACCAGTTAGGATAAATTGCAGGTTTCTCCCCCCAGTCTAAAAACTGAGGGAGTTAGTGCAGTGCACCCTGTGGGAGTGAAAGGGGAGGAATTGTCTAAAAAAAGGAAGGCAGAGGAAATTGTTAATAGGGTAACAAGATTTAAAATCTACATTATTCTCACCACTCTGTTTAGATGGAGTATATTCTGTTCCAGTTTGTCTACTTGTACTAGATTTGAGGGCATGGACAGCTATCCCCAAACTAGCAGGATATATTATGCTATTCATTCTTAATTTCCTATTAACTTAATCTGAAGCCCTGTATAACTTACACTGTCTTATTATGACTGATTTTATTTGAATCTGGTTTGTTAGATTGCTGTTTTGTATTGACTGATTCTATTCAAATCTGTTATGATTGATAGTATCAAATATAAGAGTATAGGCAACTACAACTACACTAGGATACCCACTCTGGTTTGATTATTACCTGCTTTTGAAGTCTTATAATGTCTCCAATGTTTTGTTTTTATTAATATTGTCATATACTGCTGAGACAACATAGTAACCAATGTAGGTCACCTTGTATTGTGGTTTTATATGACTTTTTCATTTCAGGTTTTTCTAGGAATTTGTTTTGTTATGTCTTGCTTTGTTTTGTTTTTCCCTCTAATACAGAAAGGACAGATATACATGTAGAGACTCATGCCTGTGTAGAGCTTATAAACAGTTTATGAGAACCAATTATATAACACATGATGAAATGAACAACTACTTTGAAGAAAAAGAGACACTACAATACCCAGTGCTGATTCCATAGCATCGTGATGTGAAATCCAGCAATACCATTCTTTGTTCAGAGTGATTTTAGCCTGTTTTGTTTTGTTTAAGTTCAACATACATGAAGGTATGGACAACCGTTTTGAAGAGGATGAGAGACACTATGACAGCCATTCTTGGCTTCCCTATTATCTGGTCTTGAAGACCTGAAATGCCTTCCTCATCCTGTTCAGATCAGTTCCATACTATGTTGTTTCATGTGAATTCTCTATAAGTGAAGATATATACAACTATTTGGAAGAAAACAAGAGTCAATATGATAGATAGTGAAGATCTCTGATTATCTTGCTTTGAAATTTATGTCTCTTACTTGCTTTCTTGTGTTCCATTTTATTCTGTTTTTGTTGTGTTTAATTTTACCCTCTTTAAAAAAAATAAGTAAAATTGATAAGCCCTTAGCCAACCATATCAAAAAGAGGAAAGAAAAAAATCCTCACAATAGGAAATGAAAAGGATAAAATCACTACTCTGTGAAAATACAGAAGATCATCAATACCTACTTTGAAAGTCTTTACTCTCATAGGTTTGATAACAGAAGAAATGGACAGATTCCTAGAAACATTTGATTTACTAAAGTTGAATCAAGAAGTTGTAAAACTCCTGAATAATCCAATTTCAGTTAATGAAATTGAAAAGGTAATCCAAACCTTACCAACTATGGAAAGCTCAGGTGCTGATGGATTCCCTGCCGAATTCTACAAGAAATTTAGTGAAAACTTAACACCAATATTTCTTAAATTGTTCAGTGAAATAGAGAGGTAAGCAATTCTCCCTAACTCATTCCTGGAAGCAAGTATTACCCTAACACAAAAACCAGACAAAACCCAACCAAAAAAGAGAACTATAGACCAATCTCTCTAATGAACATAGATGCGGAAGTCCTCAATAAAATACAGGCAAATAGAATGCAACAAGTCATCAAGAAGATTATATACCATGATCAGTAGGATTCATCCCAGGAATGCAGGGATGGTTCAATATATGCAAATCAATAAACATAATACACCATATCAATAGAGCCAAGGACAAGAATCACATGATCATCTCAATAGATGCAGAAAAAGCTTTTGAAAAAATACAGCACTCATTCCTGATAAAAACCCAACAGAAAATTGGAATACATGAGGCATAACTCAATCTGATAAAAGCCATATATGATAAACCAACAGCCAACAATTTACTAAATGGACAAAAACTGAAAGCTTTTACTCTAAAATCAGGAACAAGACAAGGATGTTCATTATCATCACTTCTATTCAATATTGTGCTAGAAATATTAGCCAGAGCAATTAGACAGGAGAGAGAAATAAAAGGAATAAGGATAGGAATGGAAGAAGTTAAATTATCATTATTTGCCCATGACATGCTACTCTACATAGAAGACCCCCAAAACTCCATTGAAAGACTGCTATACATAACCAAATTCAGTAATGTAGCTGGATACAAGGTCAACATTCAACAATCAGTAGCATTCTTGTACACAAACAACAAACTCACTGAGCGAGAAATAAGGGAAACCACACCCTTCACTATAGCATCCAGAAAATGAAATACTTAGGAATTAATCTAACAAAGGAAGCAAAAGCTATATGCAGTTAAAATTACAGAACTCTGAAAAAGGAAATCAAAGAGGGTTTCAGAAAATGGAAAGAAATTCCCTGTTCATGGATAAGAAGAACAAACATTGTGAAAATGGCCATTCTCCCAAAATAACTATACAGATTTAATGCAATTCCAATCAAAATACCATTTGCATACCTCACAGATCTACAGAAATTGTCCCTGAAATTCATCTGGAACCTGAAGATACCTAGAATAGCAAAGGCAATTCTGGGCAACAAAGGCAAGGCAGGAGGCATCAGAATCTCTGACTTGAAATTATATCACATACTGTGATAAAATCAGCGTGGTATTGGCAAAAAACCAGATCTGAAGATCAATGGAATAGATTAAAGGTACAGACACAACTACAAACACACTCAGCCACCTCATCTTTGGCAAAGGGGCCAAACATGTACAATGAAAGAAAGATAGCCTCTTTAATAAGTGGTTTTGGAAAAACTGGTTTTCCATATGCAGAAAATTAAAACTAGATCATGTCTATCACCCAGCACTAAACTAAAGTCAAAATGTATCAAAGATCTAAATATTAAAACAGAAACAGTAAATCTGCTAAAAGACAAAATAGGTAGAAATCTTGACGATATAGAAGTAGGCAGAGAGTTCATGAACAAAAATCAAACTTCACGGGAAATACTTCCCAGAATCAGCAACAGGGATCTCATCTTATTAAAAAATTTTTGCATGTCAAAAGAAATCTACAGAGTGAAAAGAAAGCTCACACATTTGGAAAATATCTTAGCCAACTATTCCTCAGACAAAGGACTTCTATCTAGAACATATAAAGAATTAAAAAAAAATTAGGACACCAAAATTCAAAGACCCAATCCAAAAATGGCATCTGAGATAAATACACACTTCTCAGATGAAGAAATAAAAATGGCAAATAAATATAAGAAAAAACATCACTGGTCATTTGGGAAATACAAATTAAAACCACCCTGAGACTCCACCTCAGCTGTGGCTGTGGAGAAAAAGGAACTCTTCTCCACTATTGGTGGGAGTGCAAGCTTGTGCAGCCACTGTGGAAATCATCATAGAGATGTCTCAAAAACTAGAATTGGAGGTTTCATTTGACCCAGCTATCCCACTTCTGGGCATTTTCCCAGAAGAACTAAAACATCATACCACAATGATATATGTGCACCCATGTTTATAGCAACATAATTTGTAATAGCCAAATCTTGGAAACAACCCAAGTGCCCATCAAACAAAGAATGGATAAAAATGATGTGGTATTTTTATACAATGGAGTACTACTCAGCTATAAAGAATGATTGCATTGAAGCATTTGTAAGTAAGTGGACATGACTTGAGGCCATACTCATAAGTGAAATAAATCAAACTCACATGTGTAAATACTGTATTGTCTCTGTAGTGTAAGAAACTGGAAAAGGATATATAATCCAAATTCTACAATAAATACTGTGTAAGGGTAAGTATCTGCTCAAATAGGAAAAGTAATTGGTATACAGAAAAGGGGGAAAAAAAGAAGGGAAAAATAAAAGTCATAAATTTGTGTGTGTGTGTGTGTGTGTGTGTGTATGATAGCTAAAATGACAATACTACTAATTGTAATAGTTATTGGAAAACAACAGTTAATATTCATATGATTAGATCAATTTTACTTGTCCATATCTATTATCCTAAGCAACCCTTTTGAAGATAAAAATGTGTATTTTTACAACCATTGCCAAATTCCTATCAACTTGTTTTGTAAATCTATACTGCTATTGTGTTTGCTGTTTTTTGTTTATTCTGCTTTTTGTCTTTCTTTTCTGTGTCTTTTTTCTCTTAAATAAAAAAAGAGAGAATGATTCTCTTTCTGCTCTAGTGAGAATGGTGAGACTCTTCCATTCACCCACTGTTTCACTCTGTTCCCTCTTCCCCTTCCTAAATGACTGCCCATTTGCCCTAATTTCTTTCCAGCATTTCTTTGTTGACCCTGTTAACTACTAAGTTCTCTTAATTGCATTTTCTGTGTTCATTAGTATCTTTTAGTATGAAAGACAGTGCTAGTGCATTTAGTAACTGAATTAACTATACTGACCCCCACATGTTCTCTATAACCTGCTTTCCACCCAAAAGGTATCTTTTCAGGTGATCACAGGAATCTGAGGAGAAAAAGAAGCCACTCACTCCATAGGACACCAGTGTATTCTTGTGACAGCCACAATGATGTCCTATCAGTGATTTGCTTCAGTGATAGGTTCTAAATCTCACTGTACTCTCAGACTCCATGGCAGCAGAACATGGAAGATGCAGACAGCCTCTGAATGTTGGTTCTCTGAATAAACTGGTCAGTGTGTGCATCACAGGCTCAGGACTTTGTCACTGGTGTAATGGCAGCCCTGAGGATATTAAAGAACATCATACCTTGGTAGACCAAGAGGCTGTCTACTTCTAAGCCATGAATTGAACTACAAATAGCCCTTTTCATTGCTTGAAACACACATAGCTCCAGGAGATAGAGGTATAAATATTAACTATAGCTGACATTTAATTCACATTACTAGGCATGGAACTAGGCCTTGTACCAAGAACTTTGCATTTACTACCTCATTTAACCTTCACAACTTTCCTATGATATGGGGGTCATTGTTATCATCTGCATTTTGCTGGTTGAGGGAAGAAAGTTGAGCAGGTCTAAGTTACTTGTCCAGACTCAGGACCAGTATGTTCTGGAGCTAGAATTAGAACTCTGTCTGTCTGACTCCAACATACACACACGCTTTCCTCTGTTCCTCTGATAGTACCATTCCACCAGGTCACATTCAGTCCTTTATGAAGGGAGCAAACACATGCCATCTCCTCAGTGGGAAAAAGAGTCCATCTCCAAACACCATGCAGCACCCACTCCTGAGACACTAGTGCTCTCCGACACTCTCAGCAGAGAACTGGCACATGTTCCCCTCAGAAGACCAACCCACCTCTTTTCAAGAGAACATAGCCAATTTTCCTTAACAAGACTGGTTTCGTCAGTGGATAAGTACTGTCTATGTCTCAAGGTCTCCAGTGCTATTCTTTCTGGACATCAGTTGACATAAGGAGGTCAGTCATTCACCTGTTCAAGTGATCACTGTTTTTTCCTCTGCAAGAGGAGTCAGGTAGCCCCCAATGGGGGAAAAGATAATCTATTCTCTGGCTGCAGCTGCAGGAGTGTCAGGGGCCCCATGGGAGAGGAGAGAGGCCCTACACTGCTCATACCACAGATACTGGCATCTCATATGCCCTGCAGGTAAAGGAGAGAGGCTGTGCTCTGATATCAGAGTCTTGGGCACCCTGAGGGGCAGGAAAGAGGCCCCAGCCTACCCCTACTGCAGATATAGCACTTCCTGAGCACTGAGTCAGAGGAAAGAAGCCTTTCTCTGTGGCATAGGGCAGCTGAAGGGACAACTAAAAAACTGGGCTGATTGAGGAGAGTTTTGCTCTAGGACTGAAGTATTACCATACCTCAGAAACTGGGCATAAGACAGCCATGCCAAACCTGATCTCTAACCCTTTTACAGGCCCCATGATCCTTCTGGTCTGAGCCTGAACATTCTAGATGATCCCAAGAGATCCCTGTTTATTTGTTATTCTCTCCAAGCATATCTTTCATGGCTGTCTGAATGAATCAGGAAGAGTAGTAATTAAGTAGAAAGGATAAAAGTCAAAACAGCAATAGGAAAATAATACAATGACAGAAATATATCAATATCAATATCAATTACAACTATCAATATAAATGGACATGATTTGCCAATCAAAAAACACAGATTAGCAAAATGTATCAAAAAATAAAATCTATCAGTATGCTGTGTACAAGAAACACATTTAATTAAAAAATTCATAGACTAAAAATCAAAAGATAGAAAACTATTCTATGCAATGGGAACCCAAAAACAAGCACAAGTTGCTATTCTATCTTCAGAAAAACATGAAGTTCAAGCCAAAGATCACATAAGGACATTACATATTGATTAATAGAACTCTTCAACAGGAAGAAATAACAATTACAAATATACATGCACCAAACCACAGTGTACCAAACTTCATAAAACAAACATTAATTGACAAAAAAGATTAGATAAAAATCAATAGTGTTACCATAGGGGATAGGATGTAAATATCTCATTGTCATGACTAAACAAAAATAGATCAACTAAACAAAAAATCAATAAATATCAGAGTTGAACCAAACCTTTGAAGAAATGGTCCTAATGGATATAAACAGTATTCCACCCAACAACAGAATACACATTTTTTAAACAACATGTGGTATTTATCCAAAGTAGACCACATACTAGATAGTAAAAAATGCCTAAGTAAATGTTAAAGAATCAAAATTTTACCATGTATATCATTAGATCATAGTAGAGTGACACTAGAATTTGATAGCAAAAGAAATAATAGAAACTATGCAATGTATGGGAAACGGAGTCTACAAAACAATTCAAACAATCCATGAATCAAAAAACTGGATCTTTGAAATATTCTTTCAAAATAAGCAAACCCTTAACCCGTCTTACAAAAATAAAAAGAAAGAAAGAGCCAAAGCAGTCAGAAATGAAAAAGGTGAAATCACAACTGATACCACCAAAATCCAGAAAATTATTATCAAGAATTTCACAAAAATATGTCAAAAAATTGGAGAACTTAGAAGAAATGAACATATTCTTAAATATGTATGAATTACCAAAACTGAACCAAGAAGACTTAAACATTTTGAACAATCCAACAGCAGGCAGTGAAATAGAAGGAGTAACAAAAATATTGCCAACTTAGAAAAGCCCTGGACCTGGTGGATTTATAGCCAAACTCCACAAGAACTTCAGGGAAAATACAATGCCGATTCTCCTCAAGTTCTTCAATGAAATCAAGGGGGAAGGAATACTTTCAAAATCATTCTTGAAAGCTAACAATAATCTAAACAAAAAAAGAGAACTACAGGCCAATCTCTCTAATGAAAAGAGGCACAAAAGTCCTTAACAAGATACAGGCAAAGAGAATGCAATAAATCATCAAAAAAAGTATATACTACAACCAAGTAGAGTTAATTCCAGGATGCAAGGATGGTTCAACAAATGTGGATCAATAAATGTAATATCACAAAAGTAGAAGCAAGAACAAAACCTTGATAACCTGAATAGATGCAGAAAAAGCTTCTAACTAAATCTAATATTCATTCATGATAAAAAAAAAACCCTGAAGAAAATAAGTAAATAAGGGCCCTATCTCAATCTGATAAAAGCCATTTATGACCAACATACATACATCATATTAAGTGGGGAACAGCTGAAGGCTTTCCTCCAAAATCAAGAACAAGACAAAGATACTCACTATCACCACTCCTGTTCAACACGGTACTCAAAACATTAGCCAGAGCAATTAGCAAAGAGAAAGAAATAAAAGGAATATATATATAGGAAAGAACAAACTCAAAGTATCGTTATTCATAGATGACATAATCCTTTACTTAAAATGCACCAAAATAACTCCACCAAATGACTCCTAGAATTAATTACTAAATTTAATAATGTAGCAAGATACAAAATAAATATAAAACCATCAGCATTTCTCTGCATGTATAATGAAATCACTAAAAAGGAAATTGGGAAAGCAATACCAATCACAATAGTACCAAAAAATTAAATACTTAGGAATTAACCTAACCCAGGATATGAAAGACCTCTACAGTGAAAATTACATCACTCTGAAAAAAGAAATCAAAGAGGACACCAGAAAATGGAAGGATATACTCTGTTCCCAAATAGACAGAAACAAGATAATCAAAAAGGCCATACTTTCAAAACTGATTTAAAGATTTAATGAAATCCCAATCAAAATACCAATGGAATTTCTCACATATCTAGAGAAAACAATCCTGAAATGTGTGTGGAACAATAAGAGCCAGAAGAGCAAAA
>PVJX010050707.1:0-10577 GCA_004027295.1 Dolichotis patagonum | reverse complement strand
TCCCTTTCAATTTCATTAAAGTGGTTGACATGTAGTAATGGTGTTAAACCTCTAAGTTTCTTTTAGAATTCACTAGTCAATCCATCAGGTCCTGGGCTTTTCTTTGTTGGTAGTTTTTAAATTACATTTTCAACTTCATTCATTGAATTTGGTTTATTTCAGATTTGTTTGTCTTCTTGATTCACTTTTGGTAATTCATATGTGTCTAATAATCTGTCTACTTTTTTTAATATCTTCTATCTTATTGGAAAACAAGTTTTCAAAGCAAGTAGAGATGATCTTCTGGATTTCTGCAGGGTTCATTGTGATTTTACCCTTTTCTTTCCTAATTGCATGGATTTGAGTCTTTTCTTTTGTTTTTTAGATAAGGTTGAATGTTTGTCAATTTCATTTCACCTTTCAAAGAACTGCTCGATTCATTGATTCTTTTTATTTTTTTAGTCTCCAATGTAATAATTTCTGCTTTGATTTGTATAATATCCTATCTCACACAAGCTTTTGGCTTAGCCTGGTGTTCCTTTTCTTGACATCTGAGGTTCCTTGTATGCAGCATATGATCTTGTTTCTTGATCCATTGTGCCACTTTATGTCTTTTGATTGGTGAACTGAGAACATTAACACTCATGGTTATAACTGTTATTTATTTACTTGTGCTTGACATGTAATTTTTGTGTTGTTAGATCCCCCTCTTGTTTTTTCACTCCCTCTGTTTAATTGTTTGCCTTGCCTGGTAGCTTCCTTGTGCTTGGGTTCACAAAGTTGTCATCATTATTATCTCTTTCTAGAATGTCCTTCAAAGTATTTTGCAGTGCTGATTTGGTGGCTATAAATTTTCTCAGTTGTTCTTTGTTATGGAAGTTTCTTATTATTCCATCAGTTTTGAAAGATAGTTTTATGGGGAACATCAGTCTGGGTTGAAGTTTATTTTCCTTTAGAACTTGAAATACTTCACTCCAAGATCTCCTTGACTTGAGAGTTTGTGCTAAGAAGTCAATTGTGATTGTGATGGGATTTCATTTATAGATGTTTTGTTTCTTTGCCCTAACAACTTTTAAGATTTTTTTGTGTGTTGAATTTCTGGAATATTGACTTTGGTATGCCTTGTTACAGATTTTTTTAATTGATCATAGCTAAATTAAAGTCTACATGAATTGCTTATATGTATGTCAAATGCTATTTCTCTACCAGGGAAGTTTTCTGCCATGACATCTGTGAACAGATTTTTTTATATCAATTATGGTATCATTTTTTTCCTGTTTGTACAAAATTAAATGCTTCATTCTGAATGTACCATTCCCATTATAACTAATAAACTTGATAGGCAACAGATATGACAGTTGCCAATACACTGTTATACATACTGACTAGTGATGTCAAAAAGTGACTGAGACAGAAATGGCAAAAGGGATTTACCTGCCAAGACCTCAGTTATTTTTTTTTCTTTTTTATTTAAGAGAAAAGAAGACAGAGAAAAGAAAAATAAAAAGCAAAAGAGACAAACAGCAACAACAGCATACCTAAAACAGTAACAATATAGCTTTCAAAACAAGGGGCCTTTTCATTGACTCTAGTCAACCTTAAATTATTCTTCATCTCATCTAGCAGTTGCAGGATTGACTTCTCATTGTCTCTTGCTTTTATTTTTTAGAAAATTTTTCTTTACATGATTGCTCACTGCAAGCCTGTCTTCTATATCTCAAGAGCCTGTCCTCACATTGGCTTAATCTGATACAATTACTTGCAGTGCAATTTTTGTTCTTCTGCATATCTGCTTGAATCCATTGTATGGATTCTGTATCTTTCCCATGCTGAGCATCCATGGCTTCCATACTTTGTAAGCTCATCTTTTTTTGTCTGTGTCTACTGTAGTGTCAGAAAGAATGAACTTTTCTTTGTATGACATTGCTGCAGCTATCAGAAAGATCATTTCTGATTTGATTTTTTTCTATAGCCTCATTCAATTGTTTTGTTTCTACCACTTAGAGAGGCTAGGTGGAAAGCTCCGGAGTTGTCCCACCTCATTGTCCCCTGGGTTTGCTGGTAGTGTACTGGCTGTCTGGAGTTGCATCTTATTTAAGTTTCTTCTCATTTTTCCCCCTTTTTTAGTTTAATTCCTGGGGTGAGACCTATAAGTTGCCTATAGTGGGTTGCTCTACTGCTATTATTTAGGACCCTTATATGATGACTGCTTCTCTGAGATATCTACCAGGTATAGCTGATTTTTCGGTTTTGAATCTGTTGGAAGATCTTTCCTCTTCTACTTGTTGAAGATGAGAATTTGCTGCTTGTTTAGCCCAGTCCCTGGCTCTTTGGCACTGTGCCACAGTATTTTCTGTGATGTTTAGTCAATCTCAGTCATGGAATACCAGGAAGAACAGCTGTTTAGAACAATTATGCTACATTTAGTAACAGTGATACCAATAACATCAAACAGCCCAGATAATGAAAAATTGATCTAAATATTTATTTCCCACTTTTAACTGTATGAACTAGAATTGTGGTTATATAACAAAATTTAAAACAAACCAGAAAATTATATGCAGTATGCAATTCCTTAATATATCAGATTTTCGTTCAGGGGTTTAAATTTAAAATGGGTTAAGGAGAAAATAGAGAAGTGGAGGAAGAGGAAGCAATTAAAAGTAAGAATGGAGGATAGGCCGGGAATTTAGCTCAATGGCATAAATGCCTGCTTGGCAAACATGAGGTTGTGAGTCCAATCCCAGGTCAAAAAAAAAAAAGAAAGAAAGAAAAACAATTTGGGGTGAAAAGATGGCAGACCAGTAGGCAGTATGATACAGAGCCTCTCTCAGAGAGACAGCTCAGATGCCATAATAGAACATCATGGAGAGATCCAAAAAAGGGAAATGGATTCTCTAAACCCAGGAAGAAACTGAAGCAAAATGAGCTGCTAGAATAAGAAGTCTTGGGGCTACCATTAGAGAAGCTAAGATCGGCAAGCACAGCGCTCTTGCCACCTGAATTCGTGCCTGAGATCCACCTGAGAGTCTAAATCCTCACCAATGCAACTGCTTTGAGTGGCCCCGAGCATGGAGCTGAGCCATCCTGCCCAAAACTCTGCTGGAGCCAGCCCTGCAAGTGACTTGCCCAGAGGTGCTGTGGATTTGCACCTCAGCCATGCTAATGTCGGAGGTCAGGGAGCTCAGCAGAGAACTGAGCCAGAGACAGATCAGCATTAAACCGTGGGGAGTGCTGGGAATAAGACCCTCCCACAGGAGAGGGGTGACCAACTGGATGACATGTTGGAGTCAGATAGGTTAGCCAAAACTCGGTAAGGCAGTGACTTCAGTTGGTTGCTCCCCTCACAGAGCAGATTGGTGGGATCTGTTTGGCCTGGGTCACACCTCTGGCTGGGACCCAATAAGCTATCCCAAACTAATTCCCTAAATGCAGCACACACTGACTCAGTGAAGGCCCACAAAGGTTGACTGGCCCAGAGGGGAGGAGCCAGCATATACTTCCCCTGCCTGCACCTCAGTCTCTGACAGTGGACTGGAGATGGCAGAAACACCTAGCCTGCGTGCTCCAGAAGAAAACTAACAAAGAAGAAAAGGGACTGGGAATTACACTATACACTTGTATGGAAGGAACCAAAAACATGACGAGAGAGAGAAATAAGAAAAACTCCCAACCCCCAACCCTGAGAATATTGATCCAGGAGAGGTAAATACAAAAAAGATTGAGGGCAGCAAACATGCAATATTAAACACAACATCAATGGACATAAAGAGATAACTTTTGGACCTCATAAGGGAGCTCAAAACTGAAATATTAATTCAAGTTAAGCAAGATATAAGTAGATTAATAAAAGAAAGTCTAAGCACCTCTCAAGAAGACACAGATGGAGGAATGGAGGAACACAAAAGGAGAGAAACATTCAAGGAAGAATATAAAGAAAACCTAGAATCCATGAAGCAGATTCAAAGAGATTACAAGGAAACTAAAATCTCCATTGAAAGCTGGCAAAACTGCTTGGAAGAAACTAAGGATAGACTATCAAAACTTGAAGACAGGTTTGCAATGTGTGATCATTAAAGGAAAGATCTCTTAAAAATAACAAGGGAAGAGGCAGTAACAATGCAAAGGCTAGAAGATGACAAGAGGATTTATAACTTAAGAATAAAACATGTGAATGAAGAAGCAGGAGTCAAAACAAAGGAATTGCAAAGGCTATTCACAGAAATTATTAAGGAAAACTTCTCAAGCATAGAAAAAGGAAATGATATGCAGATGTATGAAGCATACAGAACTCCAGCCACCTACAAACAAAACAGACCTATACCTAGACGCATAATAATCAAGATCCCAGAAATTCAATGTAAGAACAGAACATTAAAAGTCATCAGAGAAAAGAAACAGATCACCTATAAAGGAAAACCCATCAAAATCATGGTAGACTTCTCGACACAGACCATCAAGTCAAGAAGAACTTGGAGCGAAGTAATTTAAGCCCTGAAAGAAAATAACCTCCAGCCCAGATTGATGTATCCTGTAAAATTCTCTCTAGAAATTAATGAAGAAGCAAGATGTTTCCATGACAAAGTGGAACTGGGAGAATTTGTGACCACCAATCCAACCCTACAAAAAATACTGAAGGACATTCTAGCGAGAGAGAAAAAGAATATGAGGATTTCAGGAGCAGTAGCAGAGAGGCCTCAATGAACGGGGCAGACAACGAAATGAAAGAGAAAAATAGACAACCAATGGCAGAAAAATAGAATAGCAAATGAGGCAGAGAAGATGGCCTGTAATCTCTAACATAGATGGCCTTGATATATAACAAAAAGAAACACAGACAGAGTAGATCAGGAGATAGGGTCCATCGAGATGCTCTGTATCGGAAACAAAATTAACCTGAAAGAGAGTTTATGGACAGAAAGTCAAATATGAGAAAACAATACTCTATGTGACAGGGAACCAGAGAGAAATAGGGGCAACTCGACCAGTACCTGCAGATCGGTTGAAAAGATAGGATACTTTTGTGCAGTAGAAAACTACTCAGCTATAATGAAGGAAAATCTTGAGACTTTTATAGGTAATGGGATACAACTCAAGATGAAGTCCAGGAGTCAGAAGGTAGAGAACCAGTTAGGATAAATAGCAGGTTGCTCCCTGCAATCTAAAAACTGAGGGAGTTAGTGGAACTCGAAATATGCAGTGCACTCTATGGGAGTGAAAGGGGAGAAATTGTCTAAAAGAGGAAGGCAGAGGATATTGTTAATAGGGCAACAAGATTTAAAATCTACATTATTCTCACCACTCTGCTTAGATGGATTATATTCTGTTCCAGTTTGTCTACTTACACTAGATTTGAGGGCTCAGTCAGCTATCCCAAAAATAGCAGGATATATTATGGTAATCATCCTTAATTTTCTATCAACTTAATCTGAAGCCCTGTATAACTTATGCTGTCTTATTATGACTGATCTTATTTGAATCTGGTTTGTTAGATTGCTGTTTTGTATTGACTAATTTTATTCAAATCTGTTATGATTGATAGTATCAAGTCTAAGAGTATAGGCAAAAAAAAAACAGTTTGGAGGACAAAGGGGGATCATACTAATTTTGGGAAACTAGATGGAGCTGGCAGCTGCACTGAGTCCTGAGCCCTCTGCAGTCACTGCCAGGCAGTGCAGTCTTCACATCCACTGCTCTCTCTGCAGAGGCTGCTGGGGTCACCAGCCATCACTGTCACTCTGTGTACACAGTTTTGAATCACTCTTCTTGAACAGTGAATCCCATCTCAGAGAGAAGGTACTACAGGCTACCTCTCTTTTCTTCAGTGAAGTTTATCTTTGTTCTTTCCATGGGCTTCAACTCTTCACTTCCCTGGGTCTAGGTGACCCTCTTCCCTCTTTCTTATTTTCTTATTTTGCTATATTCTGGAATCTGGACAGTGATGCTTTGAGAGGCTCTTTCTCTGATCCTTACCAATCTGCCATCTTCCAGGACCCGATTCTGCTAAAATTAATTTTAAAAAAGAAATAAATTGTGTTTCTGATTTCCAGAATATCTACCTGAATTTTTGTAGTCTCTACATGTTTATTGATAACGTCATTCGTATCCTGAATTTTCTGAATTTTTTAATCAGCTATATGTTTTGTCCTCTTTAAGTTTGATAAAATATCTTAATTGAAAATTTAATTGGATTATTTATATACTTTATGAGTTTACTGATTTTTAATATGTTTTGTTTATTTGTTTTTTCTCTGATTACCTCAAGTATTTTTACACTCTGTTTTTGAAATCTTTGCCTGAAACTTCCACCCATTTCTTGCTTATGAGATCAACTTCCAGAGAGAACTTGTCTTGTTTTCTGTTTTTGTTTTCTTCATAGTTCCTTTGTTTTTCTTTTGAAAGTTTTAGGTCAGTTGATCTATAAAGCTCTTCCACTCGAGTATAAATCCGCTGCACTGAATTGGAAGAAGAGAACAATTGCTGGTAATATTAGCATCCAAAGAACAAATCATACATTGCCATGAAATTTTGAATTTGTTTTATAAATTTTATTCCCTTTCAGTAACCCAGCAATACACAGTTAGCACTCATACACACTTGTTTGTAGTTGTATCACTGCCACATAAACTAAAATATGAAAAAGAAAAGAACTAAGTTTTTAATAATAGTTTTCATATACAGGGAAAGAAAGTGAGTGGATATTTATAGGGTGTGACAAATGAAGTGAGGGAAAAGAATGGGGGAGGGAATTTGACTAGATGGTTAAAGAGTTCACAGGAAGATTGGGTCTAATAAATGACCTGACAGAAATACTAATTATAAAAAAATCCACAAGTCAGTACTGTCACATAATGTGAGATGTCATAGTATTCAGATAGATCTTGAAAGTTTATGGATAACAGAGAAAAATAAATAGAAAGAAGAAACAAAAGATGGAAAAAATTGTAAGATATATGAGCCAAGAGATAGAATCAGGTATGAAGGGGAAAATAAAGGAAACACAACACATTAAAATTACTGATAGGTGATAAGAGTGGTGATAAGAGTGATAGGTGATGAAGTGTCTGTACCCAACTGTTGAACTATCTGTTGAACAAATGTTAGAGAATGCCATAAAGCAATTTTTTGAGTGGTCATATTTGACTCAAGGTATATAAAATGTTTTAGAATCAGCACTGAAATATTCATACACATATCTATAATCATATAAACTTACATGCTAATGCATGCCACTCAATAAATCAAACATGGAAAAGAAAAAAGAAATACACTCCCACAAACACACCAAACTTAAAAACATGCAAAGTTTGCTGTGCTGTGGGACTCTGGTGTTTCCCGAATGTTAGCAGGTTAGTAGCACCCCTTCCACTGACAGATGGTAACCACCAGCTTCTAATTGTGAATGTACCAGAAGCTCTGTTGTTTTCTCTACCCAGTTTACCTTTCAGCCTCCCCTACTCTCTCTTTGCAATTATGTCCTAGTAATTCTAAGTCTTCCTCTGGCCAACTATTTCTGTGGTCTCTGTTGTCAAGCAGGAGTTATTAACCCGACAATACACACTTTTCTGATGGTTTTTCTCTGTGCTTTTTATTCCTGGGTCAAGGCAATAATCTGCTTATCAGGTTTCAACCTGATCTGGGAGTTTAGTGGTTTCTGGAAGCCAGCCTAAAATAGTTTCCACAGGTGCTGCTTTGGGTTATATTGTACATCCCCAGTGATCTCAATTGTTCAGTTTCACAGAGGTCTCTTTCCAGACTGTGAATTCAGTGACATTTAGTGCTCAGAAGATGAGAGCCAAAAAAGAAGAAAGCCTTACTGAGAGGAATTCATTTGCATTTGGAGAGCCACAGAATGTAACACACAGGATTGCAGTGTTCAGCAGTGTTTGGGGACAGTGAAAGAATGCCTTGTCTGGCACTACTTTAGCGCCATTTCTCCACCTCAGCTCCCACTGATTACAGTGATTGCAACCTGCTGTAATTCCCACTGTCTCATAGATCACTCAGGTCCTGGTTTTGGGACCCTAACAAAACCCAGGACCTTTCTTCTTCTCTTTTCCCCTCCCCACTCCCTTTTCTTCTTATTTGAACATTTTCTTCCCGTTTCTTAGTATCTGTTATACATTTTGGTCCTTATTTGCACTGTAGAAATTCAAAATTTAAATGTGTTTTCCTCAAGTGAGTAGTGTAGTTTGAGCAAGGTGGCACATTCCTATAATTCCAGATATATCAGAGATTGAAGCCAAACCTGGAAAATAGTGACTTGCTGACTTAAAATTAAAAAAAAAATCAAGAGAAGTAGTTCAGGGTGAAGACCTGTCTGTGTTTTTTATTCTCAGTAACAAATGTAAAACCAACAAAGAAACAAAAATACCAAAATCAGTGCTACAGGATACATGAGGCAAAATGATAGAGTTAAAAGAAGAGAAAGAGAATGCCACAGTTATTCTTAGAGACTGGAACACTCCAATCACAATAGTCAATAAGAAAATAAGACAACAAATCAGTAAGGATACAAAACTCAAACATACTACCAACCAAAATTCTGAATTGACTTCTATAGAGCACTCCAGCATCAGAATATACAAATTTTCAAGCACTTGAACATTTCCAAAAACACATGATATCCTGTTATAAAAACTCAACAAACACAAAATAATTAATGTGATAGTGTGTTTTGCCCACAATTTTTAAAAAGCTAGAAATCAGTAACAGAGAAGAAAATATCAAGACACTTGAAAACTAAATAGAACACATGCAAATAATCCATAAATTAAAGCAAGTCTGTTAGAATATTAAGGAATACATTTAAATAACTAAAATTAAATGTATCAAGATGTGTAAGATACAGCTTAATCAGTATTTACAAAGAAACTTACAGCATAAAATACTTATATCAAGCAAGATGGAAAATTTTGTATCTGTAAACAATGCTCTCATTTCAATATTATAGAATGAGAAAGCTGAAGAGAATTCTAATGATCAGAGGAGAAATACATGCAATTGAACATAGAAAACAACAGAAAAATCAATTAAACAAAAAGCTGTTCTTTTAAAATGTCATGAAATTCACAAAAGTCTGCTGAGATTGACAAAGAAAACAAAGGAACACCTGAATTACCATTACTAGGAATTAGACAGCAGATACCATTACAAGGCAGTCCTAAAAAAAAATAACAAGGAAACACTACGAAAAAATATACAAATGTTAATTTGGCAACTGAACTGAAATCTACCAATATATTAAAAATCAAGCTACTTGTTCAACAATGTGAAAAAATAATTCAAGTGACTCTATAATTATTAAATAATTTGAAATTTCAATTTTAAAATCCACACAAGAAAGGAAGATAGACTCAGTGGGTTTCACAAAGAATTGTACAAAATGTTTAAAGAATCAGCACCAAATTTACAAAATCACTTTTGGAAAATGTAATAATTAGAAATACTCCACATTCACTTGTCATTCAAACTGGTATTATTTTGGTATCAAAATCAGGTGAAAACAACACAGACAAAACAAAATAGTATATAAAAAATCATGAGAAACCTACAGATCAAAACTTCTATGAATATAAGCACAAAGGACTTTAGTAACATATTAGCAAAGATATTTCAATACCACATATAAATGGAATTATACACCATGAGAATTTGTTCTATTTTGGGAATGTAAAGCTTATTCAATATTAAAATATACCAATTAAAATTCATTATACTTAGTGGTTAAAGAAAGAAAAAAGTATAATCATCTCTCTCTATATAGAACAATTATTTTGCAAAATACGTTGTCCATTCATATTTATTTCCAGAAACCAAGGAAAACAAAACTTTTCAATATGATCAAGAAAATCAACAAAATTTTACCATGTAATGTTATATTTTCAAAATACTGATGAGGCAAAGAGACATGCTTGTTCTTGTACTCTAATTTAACATGATACTGAAAGTCCCAGTCAATTCCATGAAAAAAGGAAAAGAATATACAGCATATAGGAAAATGGGAATATAATAAATAAACCTATCACTGTTTAATAGGAAACTATTCCTATTTAATAGAAAGAATAAATACAACTATCCCTATTTTCAGATGACAGAAATTTCTTTGAAGAAATCTCAATCTTCAATTTCTTTGAAGAAATCAAAATGTACTTCTAGAAATAGTGATTTCAACAAGATCAAACATGTAAGATAAAACATAAAAGTTGATTGTGTTTTCTATCTGCTGGCAATGACCAGATAGAAATTAAAATAAAAATGCAATGCCATTTATAATCACTCAAAAATAAACTGAAATATTTGTAATAAGTCTAAAAAATTATAGGACATAAATACCAAAAACTAAAAAAATTAATAGAATAAATCAAACAATCCTAAATAAATTAAGAGGCATTCTATGTACACAGGCATTCTATGTACACAGATTTAAAGAGAAAAACTGCAAGACCTAAAGCATGGAGGCATCTTCTGAAGTATGCCACCAAAGGTATGATCTATAAAAAATTAAACCATAACTTGTAATTATAAAATGAAAACTTGTGATCTTTGAAACAACTGGAAGAATATGAAAAAGAACGTGGAGACTGGGAAAATATACT
>PVJX010050706.1:0-10566 GCA_004027295.1 Dolichotis patagonum | reverse complement strand
ATTGCTTCCTTTTTCCCTCAGCTACATCTTCCCCACTCTAACTCATCTCCCTGAAACTCAAGATGTCTCATCCTCTGACTCTTAAGCCCCTCTTCACACCCCACACAGGGGGGCTTTGCTACTTGTTGCACACCCAAGAGAGAAAGCCCCCAGGGGAACAAATCAGCATTAAGACCAGAGAGCAGACCTAGAGAGACCACGATGCCAGAGAGCTAGAGGAGAGGCACAGTGAATACTGGCCTGCGAACAAATGAGGGGTCTTGCTCAGAATTTGTAGAAGGCACCAGCATTTTTTTTGCTCTGTGTGTGTGTGTGTGTGTGTGTGTGTGTGTTATTGTGAATCGAACCCAGTACCTTCTCATTGGGCTACATCTTCAACCATTTTTAATTCTTTATTCTGAGACAGGGTCCTGCTAAGTGCCCATACTAAACTAACAATGCTCCTGCTTCACCCTCCCAGAATGTTGAGAGGGTGCTGGGCTTGAACATTCTCCAGGTACTTCTACATAAAGCAATGTGTTTTCCTCAACTCTACTACGTAAGTGGGAAATTCGCCTATTTTTCTGATGAGAAAACCAGGAGGTTCAGTCACCAGCTGCAATACTTATAGCTACTAATCAGCAGAGAACAGCCTCAAATTCAGGTTCTTCTCACTCTGAATCTCCCATTCTTTTTACAACACTGGCATGAACACTGACCTGTGAAGGAATAGTTAACCTTTCCCAAAGGGAACAGATGACCTACCTCTCTGGGAGGAAGAGAAAACAATAACTCCATCTTGTGTTTACTACAATTTTTTTTATTTTTTTGGACAGGGTGTCATTCTGTAGTCCAGACTGGCCTTGAACTCACTTTGTAGCCCAGGCTGGCCTGGAACCCACAATAATCCTCCTACCTCAGTCTCCCAAGTGCTGGGATTACAAGCATGTACCACCACGCCCAACTCAAATACTTCTTCTTAATAAAGTCTTTCTCCAAAGTTTCAACCACCCCAAAACTCCATATAGCCCTCTCCTGCTTTTTTTTTCTTTTTATGCACTTATTACATCCAACACTCTAGTGTTTTACTTACTGTCTCTCTGTAATATAGACTACCCTAAAATGTATCATAAGGGTAAGAATTGTTATCTGATTTGTTTGCTATTGTATCCCACACCCTTGAGTATTTGACATATAATAAGTGAACAATAAAAATTTATTTATAAAATGAAAAAGAAAGCCAGAGTCAAACTTCTTGTATCTCAGCCCAAAACAAGGATCTTCCATGGAACCTCTCAACTACTAATGGGGTTCTGAAATCTTGTCTTCACACCTCACCCTCCCTGGCACTTGGACCATACTATGAGAAATCATCCTGACTGCACAGGGCACCATGTTCACCCCAGAGTGAGGGCAGCAGCTGGGCATCAAGGCCTCTTTATTATATGCGTGGCTAATGAGGTCTCATTAAAAGCTTCTCATTACACAGCTAATTGCAGGGCTGTGTGGGCAAAGAACATGGGCCAGGAACATGGGCCAGGACCCAGGACTGGGAGCATTTGGTGAGAGGAGGAATAGAAGTGGGAGGCTGTTTACATGCAAATGACAAAACTGGCTCATTCCTTTGAGCAGCTCAGGTGCTATGCCTAGTTGGACTAACTGTCTCTCTCCTCTCCTATCCCAGTCTGGAAACAGAAGCCCAAACATGCCCTGTGGAGGAAGTTGGTGTGGAGGAAGAGTGTAAGTTGAAGACCAAAAGCCTTCTGGGCCCAACTCTGCATCAACCCCCTCCCCCTACCAACCCATCCTTCCCTGCCCCCCAATCCTGGCACCAGGGAAGCAGGGCTTCAGCAAAGGTCCACCATGAATAATGTCCTTTGATGATTTGTCATCTCACAGAGAATGGTAGGAGCCAAGCCTGGGGGAGCATGAGGATGGCAGAGAGAACTGATTACTCCTTGATCTCTGAGATTAGCAAAGACTAGAAAGAGTTGATGCTAACCTAAGTCAGAGAAGTGATGAAGGAGAGAGGCATTGGATAAGAGTAGGAGTGGGAAGGTTTCATTTTGCCCACAAATTATATGCAAATGACATATAAGCACCTGTTGTGACTCTAGAGCCCCTAGGTATCCTTTTCCTACTCTATTTAAGCCACATTTCAGATACTTTCACTGGCCTAAAATAAAAGGTACTTAAGAGTCCAGAGGCCCTGGCAGAAGATCCTCCAGCAGCTCCCCTCTTTTTGTTGTCATCAAAACCAGGAAAAGATATATAGTTATGCTGAGATGAGACAGGTTAGTCTGCTATTCTCTGAGGACCGAAGGTAGAGACAGTCCCAGCCCAGGCTTGTGCACACAGTATGACTTGCACAGGTCACCATCTGCTCACCTGTGGATGCCCTCACTATCCCACAGAGGTCCTGAGAGTGAGACAGGGCCAGGACCACATGTAACAGTGGGTGGAGATACTAGAATATAGGAAGGTGGTAACTTCTATTGCATCCTGTTGGAGACAACTCACAGAGCAGGAAGGAATGAAGAGAGCCCTCAGAACTAAAGTGAACTGGGCCAAGAGGTCTGTACCAGAACTGGTTTAAATTCTGAGATGGTAGAGTGGCTCCTTGTCAGGATTAGGGGAGTCCAGGCTGGCCTGTGCCCCCAGAGGTTGGAACAACCCACAATGAATGTTGGACCAGAGAGGAGGACAAGAGGCAAAACTCCCACTTCTCCTGTGGTAAGAAAGCCAATTCAAACCCTGTAACACAGTGGGGAAACTAAGCCCAAAAGGCATTAGGCTCCTGGGTTCATTAGAGAAGAAAAGCAGACAGTTAAGAGGAAAAACAAGGGAGAGGAAGAAGGATAAAGGAAGGAAGGAGTCCTACCCCTCCTCATACTAGGATCTATCCCTGACTGAGGAAAGGAGCCAACCTAGCTCTCCTCAGCCCCCACCCCCACCCAGAGAGCTAACAGGGCCCTCAGCCATGGGAAAAGAAAAGCAGGATAGGGAGCAGCAGCTGCATTTTCTCCTGAAATTGCTTCTGAAAATGACCAGACACTTCACTGGGAAAGTGACGACAATTTGGGCCCTGGGAGCAGGAGATGAGGCAGAGAGCGGAGGCGATCATTCAGGTCACCCAACCCCACTCCCCTCCCACCACCACCCCCCTTTCTGCACCAAACTGATCTTCTGGGCCTGATTCTGAGAAGTCAGGGATGGGGGAGTTGTGGAGGCTGGAGGGAGCTACCCCTCCTTGGAACACAGCCTCCACAAGAGAGGCTCCTGCCCCTCCCTGGCCTGGTAATGGGGGTTGAGCTCACAAAGAAAGGTTAATCTGCAGGCAGGCAGAAGTTAACCAGGCCTCTCTACCCACATGATTACCTGGGGCCCGTGAGCTGCCTGCTAAAAGAATGTAGAACCCAGCCTCAGGGCACATAGAGATAAGAGCAGAGAAGGTGGATGTTGTGTGAAAGGAAGAGCTGGCAACAAAGGCAGCCTTCTCTTAGACTGCAGATGTAAACTTCACTGTGAATATATCAGTATGATTTCCCCAAAGGCAGAGACCAAAATGACAAGAGGTTGAGACAAGACAGAATGTATGAGCAAAAAGATATGAAGGGAAGTGGAAAAATATATAAAACATTCTACATTACATATTAATATTAGTCTGAGCCCACGCAAATAAGGACAATGAGATGGTGTGAGACAATCGAAGACTCAGAAAAAGATAATGGCAATGACACAGAGAAAATAAACCAAGACAAGAGAAAAGGAGTTGAGTCACAGAGATGAATCTAGGAGGGGAGCCTGCCTGTTAAATGCTACCACCTGCAGGCCCCAGCTCTGGGACAGTGATTAGTAAGAAACCATTGGCAGGAGCTTGGCATCTCAGGTATATGGAAAGGCAAGTGGTACCAGGAGACGGGTGTGATGTAGCCCAGCACTAAGCTTGGGGATGGAGGGGTGACAGAGCTCTTGGATGTGGGGGACCCTCATTCCCCAGCTCACCTCAGCTTGTGTGAACTCTCCAGCCTTGGGCCCCTTTTCAGGTGAAATTTCCAAAGGATCCCAGTCTCTGCCAAGTCGGGGATCCTCACTTCTCTCCAGGGACACACTTAATGAATCAGCCCATTGGCCACCTGCGACCTGAGCCCTATCCTTGATTCCCCCCACCCCCACCCCAGTCTCTCTAAATCCCCGACAGAGCTCAGCCGGTCAAGGAGCCCAGAGACAATTTCCCTTCTTTGCCCTTCTGATTATCTGTGCTAGCTGGCTCTTGGGGACCTGAGAGATGGAAAGGGGGATGGAGGAGGGGGCTCTAGATGCAGCTGGGTGAAGTGAGGGGGAGACAGGGCCCACACACACTGACCAAACCTTTCAGAACTGAATGTTTTATTAGTGGGCAAAAGATGGGAGGAAAGCTGGGGGAAAAGATGGGAGGAGAGGACTGGAAGGGTTGGGGAGAAGAAAAGATCCTCTTCAAGGGTTCTTCCATCTCCAAGCCTCACAGTGAGGTTGAAAGGGGACAGCGCTGGTCCAAATAAGGTTTATCTCTGTAAGAGGTCCCCATCTCCTCATTGCACAGTCACCTCTAGGCAATGATTCCCCTTCTTCTTGCAAATTAGCTTACTGTTCCCACCACTCCCAGAGCCCTGGACAACCTTGACAGCCACACTGCTCTCCTTGAACCTCACTGAGAACCTGGAGGGAAAACAGACAGAAAAAACAAAGCTAGTGCCCCATCCTCTTAGCCCAGCTCTTGCAGTCCCATGATGACTTCTCCACCCTTTCCTGAAGCTAGCACATGGTACATTCCTCCCACCCAGTCAGATGGCTCAAGGTCCCAGAGAACTTGGGTTGGGGGATAAAAAAACACCTCCAGGCCCTGCCTTGACATAATATTCTTCTGATTGCATGAATTTTCCTGGTCACAATGACCATCAGCCCTGTCATCTGTTCCAAGTCACCCCTCATCACCAGCTGATGGCCTTACTTCTCAGTCACAGTGACAGAAAGCTGCCTCTGTGTGGCATCCAACACAGCCTGGTACATTTTTGTCAGCAGTTCAACCACATGGTCACTGACCAATAGGATGTCCCCCTTGGAGTCTCCTGATGATGGCTTAGGAAGGAGAGAAAAACAGCAAGGAAAGGATTCATTTTTTTTTTCTCCTCAGGAGCAGCCTGAGGGACATCAAAGGCCCAGTGTGAAAGGCCTGGTCCCATCAATTCCAACCTGCCCCAGTCTCAGGATGCCCACCCCTTTTTCCAGTCAGAGGTCCTGCCCTACTCAGCTCTGATACCTCACTCAGATGCAAGCTAAAAAGCCCATCCTGGAGACTGGTAACTGACACCCCAGCCACACTGTCCAGCCCAATGACAATTTTGGCCTGGGACTTCTTAGTGTCTGTGAGAATCACATGCCCCTTGGTCAGGAGGAGAATCCGAGTAGAAGTCTAGGGATGGGACAGAAAAGAAAGAGTAAGGACAGGCAGGCTTAACCACAACCCCGGGCAGGCAGCTGCAGCTCAGCAAAGCAGGCCTTCTTTACCTTGCCATTGCCACGGTTGACCTTCTTTACAGTTTCTGCCACCAGAACAGGCCCTTCCTCCCTGCCCTTCAGCTTCTGCAGTTTGGGGTTCCCTTGCAGTCCAATATAGTCTCCACGGAATGGAATGGGGACACTGAGGATACACCAGAGTTATGTGATGGAGACAAGAACCAATGCCTCACCTCCAGCCCCCAAGTCCCACCCCAAGAGTCCATCCCAGTCCTCTAGACCTGCCCCCCACCCTCCATTTTATCCCCTATCTCAGTGATTCACAAATGTTGCCCAGGACCAACATCAACACCACAGAGAAGCCAACCCTAGACCTGCCAGGCCAGGGACTCTGAGGAGGGCCACAGCATCTGGGGGTCCCCAGTCCTACCAGGTGATTCTGAGACAGGCACTGCTTGATGAAACGGGCTGTGCTGGGTCTAGGGGTCCTCACCTCTGGGGGTAGGAAGCTTTCTTGCCCTTAAACAGTTCACTGGCACAGAGCTTTTCCCTCAGCATCTGCACCTGCTTTGGAGACAGCTGATCCAGAAACTTCTTGCACTGCACAGAGGGAAGATCAAGGCACTAAGATCATGGGGGTGGGGGTTTGAAGAGAGGTGAGAGACATGCAGAGAGGACACTGAGGGAAAAGAGACACTGAGGCAGAAGAGAAAGAGATAGCACTAGACATTTCAGGAGAGGACAGGGGTAGGAAGAATGTTCAGAAAGAGGGAGAGAACCAAAGCATGCTGAAGAAGCAAGTGGAAACTCAAATACAAGGACATGGGGCATGTCCCCCTACACAGCAAGGCTTAGTTCAGACAGGGCTCAGCAAGTATTCCCTGAATAAAAGAACAAGTGACATTATGCTAACTAAAATACTCCAGACACAGAAGGACAAGCATTCCATGATTCCCACATATAGGAGGTACCTACAATAGTTAAGTTCATAGAAACCAAAAGTAGATTATAGGTTATTTGGAGGGAAGAAGGGGAAGTTAGTGCTTAATGCTATAGAATTTCACTTTGGGGTGAAGAAAAGCATATGGAGATAGATGGTGATAACAATTATACAATGTGAATGTACTTAAAGTCACTGAATTGTTCACTTCAAAATTGTTAAAAGTGGCAAATGTTATGTCACACATATTTTACCACAGTAAAAATAAAGGGGGAGTAGAAGGAAGCAGAAGACAGAAATAAAAGAAACAAGAGCACTAAGTTGTGAAGAAGAGCTGGCAGCCTCACCTTCCACTGGTGATACAGCTGCTGCAGATCCTGATTAGCCCTGTCAAAGCACTTGTACGGGGCAGCTGGCCACCTTCTGTCCAAAACATTAGCAGACGGCAAATTATTCTTCAGCCCCAGCAGAAACTTCTGTGCCTGGATCGGTAGTGGAAGGATGAGATGACATACTTCCTGGTAGGCAGACTTACACCCAGACACTGCCACTTACAAGGAGAAAGCCCACTCTAGTGAAAAGCAGGAACAGAGCCAAAGGGATGGGAGGGAGTTGCCTCCTGGATCTCTGTCCATGTGAAGTGTAGTTTAAGATTGCAAGGTAGGGCAAGAAAGGAAGCATGGAGGAAGAGAAGGATTAACTCCATCTGGAGACCTACCAGGGCAGTGAGGTGGAGGAACCAATATGAAAGTTGGTCTCAATACATTGCTCCCTTTGTTGCTATTCTCTCAGCTCACAAGTCCCTACAGTTGGCACTGTAAGTGTTGGCTACTGGACAAGTATCAAACCTTCCCTCCCCTCTGATCTGTTCAATCTAACACCTCAGCTAGTCATTCAGAGTCCTCTACTTAGAACCTAAGGTGATGGCACGGGATTTCCTGCACCCTCTCCCCTCAACCCCTGTCATCCAGACAGAACTCCTCACTGTGGCCTCTACATAGCCCTCCCACTCTCCCTCTGTCTAGCTCCCACTGCTCTGGTAGCTCACCCTGCCTGCCTAGATTCTGCCTGTTTTTGGAGATGCAGCTCAAAGTCTTTCCTAATGTCCCAAGCCATGGGTTTCCTCTCCTTTCTCTGAAGCCCTCTCTAGAGTCTAGATCTCTGTCTTTGCACTGCAGGTATTTTAATGAAAATATCTCCTTCTTCTTGACAGGAAGACAGGGACTCAGATCCCAAAGTGTCTTTTTTTTTTTTTCTATTCAACACTGATTGTCCATCTGGCTCTGTTCTAGATATGGGGACACCAGAATGGAGGGCTTACATTCTGTAGAGGAGGCAGAGTAGAGGTGAGGGGCAGACAAGCAAATAAATACATAACATAATATCAGATTAGTGCATCTGCTTTAATGCAAAAGCAGCAGGCCCTGAGGCAGAAATGAATGGTAACACATTCCAGAAACATAAAGAAAGTCAGTGTGGCTGGAGTGAGTTGAGTAAGACACGAGAAGAACAGAATTAATCAGGGGAAGATCATAAAGGGCATTCTAACATAAGGTGAGGACATGATAAACTTTTATTTTGGTGAAATGGAAAAACATTAGGGGACTTTAAGCAGTAGAATAATACAATCTGACTTACACTATTTTTTTTAAGTATAGCCTATTTTTCAATGTGAAAACTTTATAAAAAACCACAATAAACATCTGTGTACTGTGTATCCCTCACATAAATTCACTAACATTAACATTCTTCTCTGTAAGCCGTTTCCTATGTGCATCCTGTAATGCACATGTCTGCATATGGATATACATATGCACATGGGCACAAATCCTTGCTATCATTCTATCCTGAGTATGACATGTTATACATATCATAACACCTTCCCTCCCAATACTTCAGCATGCATCTCTCAAGAACTGGGGCATTCTTTTATACAATAATACAATAATTAACATCATTAATGGATAAAAAAGTTGTGGCATTTTTATACAATGGAGTACTACTTAGCTATAAAGAATGACCACATTGAGATATTTATAAATACATGGACACAACTTGAGACCATACTCATAAGCGAAATAAACCAAACTCACATGTGTAAATACCGTATAGTCTCCCTAGTATGAGAGTTGGTAAGAGTATATAAGATTTTATGGTAATCATGATTTCCCATTTCATTGTTTTGAAGCCTTTCAATGTTTTCATTCAGCAGTTGGAATGGTTTTATTGTTTTATCTGACTTTATTATGTGTGATGGTATGAACAGCTGTTTTGAAGAAAACAAAACATTATGGCAACCATTGCTGATTTAATATCGTCTTCCTTAGAAGTCCTACCATGCTTCTACTCTGCTATTACCATTGGTTCTATCATGTTGTGTCTCATTGGTATTTTAATATATGTGATAGTATGAACAAGTCTTTTTATTGAAAATGAGATATTATAGTAGCCATTGATCATAGTTATTCGGTTCAGAATGTCCTGTAATTCTTTCATTCTCTTGAATGGTTTTATACTATTGTGTTATGTTTGATATTATTGTATTTGAAACTATGCTCAACTATAGCAGAGAAAGAGATATTTTGACAGCTACTATTAATGTCCAATTGTCTTATTGTAAAGTGTTGTGTTGCTTATGTTGTTCTGTTCTGATCTGTTCTGTTCTGCCCTCTTTTGTTTTATTCTCTTTAAAATAAAAGAAAATAATAATTAACATCATTGTCTCCCCTAAGAAAATTCACAGTAGTGAGATATGCTTATTTAATAGCAATCCATATTCAAAGGTCTTTATGAGTCCTTGATAAACTTTTGAAAATGTTGTTTTTAGCTTTATTTTTTGTTGTTGTTGCCTGTTAAACCCAGGGCCTTGTGCATGCTAGGTGAGCACCTTACCACTAAGCTACATTCCTAGGCTTTTTATTTTTGAGACAGGGTCTCACTAAATTGCTCAGAATAACCACAAACTTACAATTTTCCCACCTCAGCCTACTAAGTAGCTGGGGTTATAGGCATGCACCACCACATCCAGCCCTAGCTTTTTTTTTTATTTTTCTTGTTCCAAGCTGCAATCAAGTTTCATCTATGGCATCCATTTAGCCACTCCAGTCTAGAACAAGGACTCTATAAAGCTTGTACATCCCAGAGAACATCCAGTACCCTATTTACTTATGGCATAGAATTATTGACAATATAGAAAATGACCTGATCTTGGGCATTTCCAAACATTTGGAATTATTATGAAAATATTTTACTAAAACATTAAATTGACAACATTAAAATAGAGCTGGGGATGTAGCTCAGTGGTAGAGCACTTACCCAGCATGTATAAGGCCCTGGATTCAATCCCCAATTATCATGAAACAAAACAAAAAATTAAAACAGAAAAAGGCAGAGCACACAGTACTTTGCTGTAGCTCCACGGGACCTAGTCAAGCCCTTGGTAGCTTCTATTACAGGAAGCTTGGCCCCCTAAGATCTGGAACTGAGGAGGTCTCCCATCATCCTGTATTCTCTAGTCCTTAGTCCGGTTTGATTTAATTCAACAGACATTCCAAAGCATCTCCAAAAATCTGTTATTCCAATTGGTATATAAGGCTTTCTTAGTGTTTATTTATTCTAGATCTAGAGAGTTCTGCCTTTCCCTAAATAGCTTTTCTGCCTCAAGGTAGCCTAGGGCCACAGGTTGCTCAGCCCTCTGGTTAATGGAGGGCAGCCTTGGTGATTAGAAGCTCTGGAGTTACAGTTTATATCCTGCCTCTAGCATCTGCCAGCTGTGACACTCCTGGCAAGTTACTTATTCTCCCCAAGCCTTAGTTTTCTACCTAAAAAGTATGTGTGTATCATGGGGAGGGCTGCCTCAAAGAGTTGATGAAAACCTTATCACTAGCTTTGTTATCATCAAAAAACACTGGGAATCAAAGCCACATGCTGCGGGCAGGGGAGAGGGGTCAACCATTGAAATACTGGTGGAAGCCAGAAGCTTCTGAGTTGACATTCCAGCAGCTGCCTGATAAAATACAGGTGGAAGAAAGAATGGCAGAAGGGCCAATCAGGAGATAAGTGCAAAACCAGATTACAGGTCTCAGGTATGCTCCTAGAGAGCACGTATGCTAAATAGTCAGACACAATGGAGCCAGCCAGAAAGGAGACAG
>PVJX010050705.1:0-10595 GCA_004027295.1 Dolichotis patagonum | reverse complement strand
CCCCTCCCTGCTCCAGCGGCTCCGTGGTGTTCGAGCCAGGCAGACTGTGTCCCAGCGATACACTGCTGGCCTCATGTGAGATTCCTCCTCCCTGCTTTGGTGTTTTTTTTTTTTTTTTTTTTTTTTGAGACAGGGTCTCACTATTGCTCTCCTTGAGCGGTCCTCCTGTCTCAGCCTCCCACGTGCTGGATTTAGAGGCCTGAGCCACCAGGCCGGGCTGTGAGGGTGCTGTGGGTGAGACTGGCAGTGGGTTGGTGATGGGGTAAAGTCCAGCCCAGTGGTGTCACCCCATCTGCCAGGAGCAGAGTGGGGAGTGGCACCATCCCCAGCCCCTGCAGCGCTCCTGGGCCCTGCTGTCCCGTGTGGTCACCGTGTCCAGAGTCCTGGCCAGGGTCAGCCACAGCCGGAGCGTGTCCTACTCCTGATGTCCCCTCTCTAGTTCATCTGCCAGACTCCACCCAACACTGTCCCCGCCCTGCCGGCCCTGCCCCCCAGCACATTGCTGTCACCCATTTCTCTCCCTCCTCACGGGTCCCTCTACCTCCGCACTAGACAAGGTTGAGCTGGGTGTGGAGGTGCACACCTGGGACCCCAGCACTCAGCAGGCTGAGGCAGGAGGGTCACTGTGATTTCAAGGCCAACCCGAACTAGGCAGTGAGATCCTGTCTCAGACAAGATGAAACCTGAGTGAAGCCCGGCTTGCATAAAATCCGGAGTTCTTCCATCACTCTGGGGTAAAATCAAGACTCCCAACTGTGTCCTGCAAAGCCCTGCACGATTGTCCCCTCTCCCCACCGCCCCAGCCTCGTCGCAGTCACCCTCACCCTCAGCTCCGCTACTCTGCTCGCCTCGTCCTGACCATCCTGCAGCTTCCTGGCCACTGCAGGCCCACACTGTGACCCCTGCCTTCCTTGCTGGACGTGTCTGCTCCAAAGCCCCTTCCCTGCCTGCACTGCCCTAACCCCCACCCCCAATCTAATTGCCCATCTTTTTGCCCTGTTTGTTTTTTTGAGACAGGGTCTCACTCTGTAGTTCAGGCTGGTCTTGAACTCACAGTGATCCTCCTGCCTCAGCCTCCTGGGTGCTGGGATTACAGGCATGGACACCATACCCAGCTTGAATAAATTTGTATAGTTCAGATTTCATACCCCTCGAGGGCAGAGGCCACATCGTGCTGGTCTCTGTCCTCTGTCAGGAGCTTGCATTGAGGAGCAGGGAAGGGCGCGATCTGATTTCCCGGCGCTACCGGAGCGCCCCCTGGTGGCGGCGGACAGTCCTGGGGAGGTGAGTGTGCCCAGAAGGGAAAATCACATCCTGGGCACCGTCTGAGGGACGAGGAAGTATTCGGAAATGGTTTTTTAAAGCCTGGTTTAGAAGAACCCTCTTCCACTTCTAAAAACATTTTTTTGTGTTTTGACATTTTTCAGTAGTGGAAAAGTTGAAAGAACAGCACAGCAAACACCAGATGTTTAAAAAGCCAGGGGTGGTGGCACACGCCTATGATCCCAGCACTGGGGAGGCTGAGGCAGGAGGATCCTTCGGAAATTCAAGACCAGCCTGGGCTACAAAGTGAGCTCAAAGCCAGCCTGAACTGCACATCAAGACACTGTCTCATAAAGATAAAAACAAAAGCAAAAACGCTGGATGCTGGTATTGCTCCTATAGGTCCACTGTCTTGGGCATCTACTTCCTGTTTGTCTCTGCGTGCGCACGTACACACACACACTCTCTCTCTCTCTCTCTCTCTCTCTCTCTCTCTCTTCCCTTCTGCATTCACACCATTTCACCTCTAAACACAGAACAAAGACACTGTCTGCAGAGCCACCATCGGCCACCTGAGGAAGTCAGCATTCATCAACAAAATCACCCAACACTCTGGACTCCAATTGTCCTTTTTTTTAATTTGGGTTTTTTGTTTGTTTGTTTGTTTTTGCTTGAGACAGTGTCTCGCTATGTAGCCCAGGCTGGCCTTGAACTCACTGTGTAGCCCAGGCTGGCCTCGGACTTGTGGCAATGCTTCTGCCTCAGCCTCCAAGGTATGAGATTGCAGGCTGCACCACCACACCTGGCAGACTGCACCTCCTTGAAGACCAAGGCCAGCTCATGTGAGGAGCAACCCTAGCCCCAGATGCCTTGGTGAGGGCAGGATTGGGTCAGGCCCCATGTGGCGCCGCCCTGGTGCAGAGGGAGTGGGCCAGCTCTGTCCACCAGCTCTCCAGTGGACACTTTGCCCCCGGAGTGAGAGCGAGATGGAGTGTGTTAAACTCCTCTCAGCCTGCCCCCAGGAGACCTGCTACTCCCGAGCAATCTAGGACCCTGTTATCACGGAGAGAGTTGCAAGTGGATTTTCCAAATCCAAAAGTTAGTTTGCAGGCGGAGCTTTTCCTTTTGGTTCCTGTGTTTTTGTTTTTGTTTCATTTTGGTTTTTGGTTTTTGAGACAGCGCCTGGATTTGTAGTTCAAGCTGGCCTCAAACTCACAGGGATCCTCCTGCCTCAGCCTCCCTGGTGCTGGGATTACAGGTATGGGCCACTTGCCCAGCTCCATATGAAACTCTAGGGTCATGAACTTTAAACGGTTCAGGTTCAGTGTGCCATTCGCCGTGTGGGGTCTCAGAGCTCCCGGATGGCTCCACAGCGCCTCTGCACTCCAGCTGCCGCTTTGTTCTTCGGACTGGGATTACTACAGCGCCTGTGGAAGCATCTCTGCCCCTGACACACGAAGTGCTTCTCATCAGAGCGGGCGTCCACTAATCCTCTAGGCTGCCCCAGGGTTTTCTGGCCAAAAAGAAGGCAGAGGAAATAAAAAGGACCAAGGTGTAATGTGTACATGACCCAGCCCCCCAGGAGGAATGTAAGTAATGTAATCAATGTTTCACAAGCATAGCGTAATAAATACATAAATAGGCCGGGGACTTAGCTCAGTGGCTTAAGTGCCTGCCTGGCAAGCGCAAGGTCGTGAGTTCGATCCCCGGTACCAAAAAAATAAATAAATACATAAATAAAACCAAGATGCTAAAACTGAGCTGGGTGTGGTGACACATACCAGCAATCCCAGCACTCAGGAGGCTGAGGCAGGAGGCTCGAGGTCACCCTGGGCTACATAATGAGTTGAATGCCAGCCTGGTATATGCAGAGAGACCCTGTCTCAAACAAACAAACAAACAAAAAAGACGCTGAAACCAAAAATACAAACAGAAAGATGAGCCAGGCATGGTGGCACAAACCTGTGATCCCAGCACTCCGGGAGGCTGAGGCAGGAGGATCACAAGTTTGAGGCCAGCCTAGACTAGTGGCAGCCTGCACTAGGAGTGAGACCCAGGCTCAAGAAAACCAAATAAGTAAATAATAATAATAATAATAAGTAAACGTCTTAGATTGCACAGAACACAGTGGCTGTGTCGCTGTGAGTTATAACAGACAGTGCTGATTTAGACTCCCCGGGTTCACGACAGAGAGGACCCTCGGCTCCCACGGCTGCGGGGAAGACTTGAGAGCAGAGGTGAAGCTCGTGGGCGTTGGATCCCGCACGCAACCACCTGCGTCTCCTGAGGCGACACCGCGCACGCGCAGCACGCAAATGCCCGCAGCAGGGCTGGGAGAGCTCCAGAGCCAAACCCCACGGGAGCACCACGCGGCGTGGAAAGCCGGGCACAGCCTCGCAAGGGCGGCTTCGGTGTCACCACAACGCTTTCGAGAAGCTGTTTGGAGAAAACCAACAAGGGACCCAAGGTTTCTCCAGGGTTAACGTGAGACCCCATCATTTGCATTCAGAACGCCACCCCAGCAGCTGTGTCCTTTCTTCTTGCTGTGTGTGAGGGGGACACTACTGGGACTTGAACTCAGGTCCTTTGCACAGAGGGACACCCCCAGTCCACTTTTATATTTTTTGAGACAGGACAGGCTGGGCTCGAGCTTGCAAGGCTGGAATGCGCAATGAGAACAGTCTCAAGACAAAAACAAGCCAGGCGTGGGAGAGCACGCCCGTAATCCCACCACTCGGGAGCTGGGAGGCTGAGGCAGGAGGATGACTAATTTCAAGGCCAGCCTGGCTACAAAGTGAGCTCAAGTCCAGCCTGAGCTGCGTAGCGAGTCCTTGTCTCAAGAAGACACACAGGGCTGGGGATTTAGCTCAGTGGCTTAAGCGCCTGCCTGGCAAGTGCAAGGTCGTGAGTTCGATCCCCAGTACCGCTAAAAAAAAAAAAAAAAAAGACACACACACACACACACACACACACACACACAGAGTCCAGCTCTTTCTAAGAAATCCGTGCCCTCTGCACTAGACCGCACTGCAGAGAGGCCGAGCTGGGCAGCAGAAAGAGCGCCAGGGGCGAGCCTGGGAGGAGCCAGGGGAAGGTTTTCCAGGACGGGGACATCACGGAGGGCACAGCCTGGCGTGCAACCTGACTCTGGGGTCGGCGGGCATCCGGGCTGAGGAGGGCGAGGAGCCAGGCTTAGGGGGCGCTGCCCGGGCAGCAGGGGCTTGGGGCCCGTGTGGTAACGGGATCAGCAGGAGCCCAGGCGTCCCCGCCAGGCACCAGCTGGAGGTGGTGTTTGGTTTGGAGCAGAACCGGAAGGGAGCCGCCAGGCTGCCGCAGCCCACCAGCTCCCAAGAGGAGCTTGCACAGGGGTGGCGCCTGGGGCTTGGGGCCTGAGGCTGTCACCTCCCGGAGCTGGGTACCATCACCCCGGATCCCACAGTTAACAGGGGGCTTCACTTGGTCATGGCATGTGGGGTTTGGCCCATGGCCGGCTCCACACCAGGGACACCGTGGTGAGAGGAACCAACAGCTTGGGGCCAACTGGTACCTGAGGACTGAGATTTTTGGGGTCTCCATGGATCCAGGGTGTAGGAAATCTGGGAGACAGAGGCAAGCGCAGAAAATCCTCCCTCTGCTGGGCACAGAGGACAGCAGGAAACGGGGAGGTGAAGGCAGGAAGGTCCTGAAGCCGAGGTGGAGGGGTCCGCGGTGTCACCTCCTGCTCCTGAACCCCGCGGCTGTGCCCGCATCACTGAGGGACCTCACTGCGACCAGGAGGACCCTGCGATTTTCCAGCCTCTTGCCCTTTAAAACAAGAGTCATGGTCTCAATGGCGACCCTGACTTAGTGGGAGGAGCAGAAAACTGGCGACAGCTGTGGGTTTTTCGATTAAGAAGAGGCAGCTCAATTGCCATTGTTTCCCCCTTGCCCCCCGTTTTGGAAGAATAAAAACCTCAGGACAAAAGACGCACCCTCCAGACTTGCAGAAGCAATTCGCCTTTCCTCTGAGCGCAAGGCCAACCTCACCCGCGCACTCATGCAATATGTTTCTAAGACTGTCCTTAACTTTGCTTTAACAATGAGGTGACCTTCAAAATAAGCTGTCAAGGGCTGGGGGTTGAGCTCAGCGGCACAAGCACCTCCCTGGCAAGCACGAGGCTATCAGTTCAATGCCTGGGGCCCCTGCCCCTCCAAACTAAACTGTCAAATGCCAGAAAAAAAATATCAGGGCTGAAGGGTGGAACGAAGCAAAGCTGCTAAGTTCACTGGGGCTGGAAAGCACAGCAGGAGACGGTGCCCCTGGGGAAGGGACAGGGAGGGAGGTGGACCTGAGGGCAGGCTGACCTCTACCCTAATGCCCCATCAGACCTGGGACTAGAGGCAGACACAGCCAGGGACAGGGGCGAGGATTCTCAGCACTGAGGACAGACTGGCGGTAGCGGGAAGCCCACGGATTCATCGTCCACCCGGATGCATCTGAGGGAGACAGTGAAGTGTGTTGAGCGCCCTCTAATCCCATGGTGGTTTCCTCTTGGATCACGCAAGCTAGGCCTCTGGTGCACGCCTGTAAGCCCAGCTGTCAGAAGGCTGAGGCAGGAGGGTCACCTGGGCTATATCACAGGCACTTGTCTCACAAACCAAACCAAAGGAACAACAACAAAAACGATGCACAACTACAGTCACCCACCCTGGCACCTCCGACCTACAGCTGGTTCCTCCAGACAGGTGGAGTGCAGAGGAATCTGGGATCAGGCTTCCTTGGTACTTTTTACCTCAGGCCTACAGATCACAGCAGTTCACGGAGCAGCTTTCAGTGCCACCTCCTACATGGAGGTCTCTCTGTGACACTTAGCTGACAGGTAGGAAGCAGGTGTCAGCATGGTGGGGGGACTTTTCTGGGGAGCTGAGAAGCCGAGGTGCTGTAGACAGGGTTTCACTATGTAGTCCAGGTTGGCCTTGAACTCAAGGTGATCCTCCTGCCTCAGCCTCCCAAGTGCTGGGCTTGCAGAGTGCATGAAGAGTGACACGTTTGACTTTCATGCTCTGTTCCTGCCACAGAGCTGCCGAATCCCTGGTAATCCCTGAGTGACTGGGGTGAAAGGTGTGTGTTTTGCTCTATATAACAAAGCCCCTTCCAGCAGAGCCGGAGTTTATGCTGATGAGGTGGCTTCTGCCGCCCTTCAGCTATGGGGTGGGGCTGGTCCAGGCGGAGGCCAGCCTGGGCTACACAGTGAGCTCGAGGCCAGCCTGGGCTGGCAAGACTGTCTCAAAAAAACCCATATATATATACATATATATATATATATACATATATATATATATATATATATATATATATAGGCATTGTGAGTTAAAGTGGCTCAGAAGTGGAGAGAAAGCACCGGTTATTAATGAATTAACCCACAGGCTGTTCTCCAGAACCACGAACCACAGGGAACAGAACCTTGACTTTTCCTAGATGACCCGGCAGTCACTTGCATCTTGCAATGCCCTGGCCATGTCTGAGGGGACACGTGTGTCACACGTGTCTGCAGCCACTGCCACGGCTTCGTTGCGCTTGGCTCCTAATGAACTCAGTCAGTATCAGGCATCGGGCCAAGGGCACTGCCACCGCCTGGTGTGTGGGCTGGAACCCCCCCAGCTCCCCGTCCCCTCCCCATCCAGTCTAAGTCCCGCACAGGAAACCCTCGGAGGCCGCGCCCTGGACCCCGCACCACTGCCCCACCCATCTGTCTGCCGGGATGGTGGAAGCCAGTCGGACTTCCTGGGGCTGCAGGAAGCGGGTGTTTTGATTCTCATTTCCTGCCTAGGAGCAAACAATAGCAAAAGAGAAACCCACAGTCTCCAAAATATCTCTCCTGCTTGTGGGCCCCCAGTCTCCGAACTTTTTTTACCTGCCCTGTGCACCCTAAAGTGTTTCATACCCGGGGTCTTCAGCCTGCCACGGGTTATGCAGAGAAAGCCATCCTAACTTGAGGACATTTAAAGTCAAAACGCACCAAATACCCTGTCACCCATCTGTCCTTGCTAGCAGCCTGGAGCATCGTGACCTCGGGTACTTGCCATGTGACCGGAGCCTCCCGGCGCCCAGCATAGCCTGAGCACTGTGCTGCTTATCTCTGGACCAAGAGAAGATCAAAATCCAAGATTCAAAGGATGGTTTTTCCTGAAGGGGTATCGTTTTGTTTTGTTTCATTGTTTCTCCAGACAAGGTCTCACTGTGTTGTGTCCAGGCTGGCCTCAGACTCATGGTGACCCTCCTGCCTCAGCCTCCTGAGTGCTGGCATTCCAGGTGTGCGCCCCCACGCCTGGCTGGAACGAGTAGCCTTCTTGGAAAGCTGAGCAATCTCAGGTGCACCCTCACAAGTCAGGCCTTGGCAGTACCCATAGCCAGCCCAGGCAGGCGGTGAGTTGACCAGGGTCTCTGGGTCCTTCTTGGTGTTGGCTCTGCCCGGCTCTCATGCAGACCCTCTCTCCACCTGCCCTGCCCTAGCCCCAGGCCCCTCTTGGCAACCTTCTTTAGTCTCTGTCCAGTCTTGCAGCGCACCCTGGGGAAGGTGGTGGTGCTGCACCTTCCCCCCGGCACATCAGCCGCTTGTGGTGCCCACTGAGTGGCCTCGGACAAAAGAGGGAAGAGTGACTTTGCCAATGTGCAGCGAGGGAGGAACAGGACCACGAGGGCCAGGGGACGAAAAGGCCGCCGAGTGGACTGGGACAGTGCTTAGCAGGGGGTTGGGGTGGAGGGTGTGGGGGGGGCACATGCCTGTCGTGACTGGCCAAAGCTCTAGGTGTTGGGGGGAATGATGAGAGGGTGAGAAAATAAAGAAGAGACAAAGCTGGGGTCGGGTGGAGCCCCGTCTCCTGATGGAGAGAAAGAACTGCTCAGCCACTGTAGCAGCTTTGTTTACACCCTCCAAAGAAGGATGTCGGTCCCAACCCGCTGCCCAGCAACTTGCTTGCCTGGCTGGCCTGGGCCCCTGCCTTCTTGGAGCTGAAGCAGCTTGGTTATGGGGCTTGTTCCGGGCTCTTTGTGTTTTCAGGGCTGGTCCTGCTTTAGCCCCACATAGGTGATCAGTCTCCAGCTTCAAGGGCTCCCTACACATGGCGGGAATCCCAGAACTCAGGAGGGAGGACTAGTACAAATTTGAGGCCAGACTGGACTATCAGTCTCAAACACACGCACGCATGCATGCATGCACGCACACACCCCACAAAATTTTAAAAACCCACTGTGCTTAGTCTTCAGATTCAGGCGGAGCTGAGAGCACCTGGCGAGGTGTGGGCTGGAAGTCCGAGTCCAGCGGGTGCCCTTGCTGATGGGCACGCGTGTGTCCACCTGCACCCTGGGGGGTGGCGACGCAGCACCTTTGGGCTGTTTGGGTCCATCCTGCTCCATGTGCTGGGGACTCAGCCAGTTTGCATACGGTGGTGTCTGGAGGTGGGGAGTCTCTGGAGGCGCACGGTTAGGAGACAGCTCCCTAGGCCCCATCCTTGCAGCCAACCCTGGACACAAGCAGGCCCTCGCCAGGCTGGCACCAAGCCCTTGGGCTTCCTGGCCTCCAGAACCATGAGCCGTTTATAAAGCATGCATCTGTAGGTCATAGTGATATAGGGGAATGAAACTCCCGACCTACTATATGTCCGGAATGAGTTCGTGTTCTCTAAAATCGAAGAATGAATTTTAGGAACAACGGAGGTTAAGAGCAGAAATATTTACTGAGACAAAGAAAGTTTCTGTCTGCGAGAGAGAGACAGGAGGGGTCCAGGGTGGGTTAACAAAGATTCTGTATTTTCTAGGGATTTTTATAAGTAAAATCATGAGGTCAGGCGGGTCTAAAGTGGGGAAAACTGGGAACTCACAAGGCAGATGGGCATGAGGTGGGACAGAGCTATGGTCAACTAATAAGTTTAATTATTCAGGAAAAACTGACCAAATCAGGGAGAAATGGGGAAACGAGTCATGTAGCAAGTGAGCATTCTTTATGGTTCAGTGACTCTTCCTGTAGGGGGTTGGGATGGTGACTCCTGGCTTCTCTAGGTGATCATACCTAATCCCTAAGGATTATACTTAAGGGTGTGGTTGCATTTGTTTTGCCTTCTGTCCTGAGATCTGGCCCATAGCAGGAGGTGTGTGTCCCCTCCAAGGTCACCAGACATCTGGTCCTCTGTGGCAGCTCCTTTGAGGGCCTAGCCCCATCTGAATGCCTATAATATTTCTAATTAGCTCACCTGCCTATAACAACAGACCTACACGTGGTGACCTTCCTGCTTTTTAATTAATCTTTTTTGTTCCAGTACCAAGAATTGACCCCAAGGCCTTCATACTGGACTATATCCCAAATCCTTATGTTATTTCTTATTTTGAGAGAGAATCTTGTTCAGTCACTACATTGCCCAGGCTGGGCTCAGACTTGCAATCTCCTGCCTCAGCCTCCCCAAAGTGCTAGAATGACAGGCATGTGCTACTCTGTCAAGTTTTATTGAATAGTCTGAATCCTTAAAAAAAAAATCGCTTACGGAAGCTGGGTATGGTGGTGCATACCTGTGATCCCAGCACTGCACAGGCTGAGGCAGGAGGATCTCTGCAAGTTCAAGGTCAGTTTAGGCTGCATAGTGGGTTCAAGGCCAGCCTAGATTACATAACCAATGCTTGTCTCAAAAAAAAAAATCCTTTTGGGTATGAGGGAGTAAGCATACCCCAAACAGTTGGCCACCTTCTGGGTGTGACCGTGTCCATTCTGCTAAGTACGCCCCACATGTAGAGAATGCTTGTTGAGTGCAGTTCGGACATGCACACTCCTGCACACACATGGACAGTCTCAACATGGGCTGGTGTTTTCCTTCTGGGAGTCAGGTCAGGGATGGGCCTTGGAGCCAGGTCAGAAGAGGTGGAGAGACGGGACCCACTGCTGCTGCCGCCATGAGACATTATTATGTCTCTGCTCACAGGGAGCTGCCTAGGGCCCCGGCTCTGTGACAAGGGAGTTAGGGAGTTAGGGATCTCCAGCACCCTAGGGCTGCTTCAGTAAAATCAGCAGTGCACGAACACTCCTGCTGCACAGCGGATAAAAGAACATCCCAGCTGCCCGCGCTGCTCCTGTGCAGGGCCTCATGGGAGGCCTCCTTGGCTGGGGAGCCTAGCGGGACCCCTTTTAGGGGAGAAGGCACCGGGTCGGCGCAGTTCCCTCTTTCTATGGCCCGGCTTCCCTTTGGCCTCGGAGGCCGCCTGGGGGATTAATTATTCATGGCTTCCCGCTCCTGTTGCAGAGCTTTCTGCCTGCTGTCAGGAGAGCAAGGCCAGCGGCCTCTTCTAGAGAGCACCCCAGTGCATC
>PVJX010050704.1:0-10584 GCA_004027295.1 Dolichotis patagonum | reverse complement strand
TTTTTTTTTCAAATCCATTTTATTCATAGGTTTAAAAAAAGAAGAAAAAAACTACAACAAAATTTTAAAGTATGTCAATCAGAGGGTAATAATGGTACATACAATACACATTGTCGTCCCAAAATCATTCTCTCAGAGCACAAGACATCTGCTTTTAAATGTCTAAACAATACTAGTACAAATCTTTCTCTTCAGTGAACTCAGAGAAATCACTAGTATAACTATCTTAACTATTTTTATATACAAATACATACACATATACATGTTTTTTTCTTTTAGCTTCTCACACTAATGAAACAATAGGATGTTTATACATGTATTTATTTCACTAATGAGTATGTTTTCAAGGTACATCCATTTACCTATAAAAGTGTCTAATTTATCATTCTTTATGGTTGAGTAGTACTCCATTATATAAAATACTACATCTTTTTATCCATCCTTCAGTTGATGGGCATTTAGGTTGTTTCCAAGATCTCCTATTATAAACTGTGCTGCTGTACACATGGGTACATTGTGGTATGATGTTTTTAATTCTTTTGGGAAGATACCCAGAAGGGGAATTGCTAGGTTGAATGGGACCTCTAGAGCTGGGGATTTAGCTCAGTGGCTTAAGTGCCTGCCTGGCAAGTGCAAGGTCGTGAGTTCGATCCCCGGTACCAAAAAAAAAAAAAAAGAATGGGACCTCTAGTCCTGTTCTTTGAGGAATCTCCACACTGATTCTTACAGTGGTTGCACTGGTCTACATTCCTACCAACAGTGGAAAAGGGTTCCTTTTTCCCCACAGCCCCTCCAGCACTTGTTATTGGTTGATTTCTTGATACTAGCCATTCTTTCCTGGGTGAGGTAGAATCTGGGTTGTTTTAATTTGCATCTGTCAAATGACCAGTGATGATGAACATTTTTTCATGTATTTAAAGATAGTACCCTTTAAAAGCCCACATGAACCAGGCATGGTGGTACACACCTGTAACCAACAGTACTCAGGAGGCTGAGACAGGAGGATCTGGAGTTCAAGACCATCCTGGGTTGCACAGCAAGTTCTGCTCAACCTCCCAGAATGCCAGGATGGTAGATGTGCACCAGCATGACTGACTTCTTTATAGATTTTAAGGGAAATCAGGCTCATGGGGATAGACTGGTTTCCTACAAAGGATGTGTTTTTCGGCTATGGCAGACAAGGCTGGGTTGCAGATAGATCCCAATCCTCTGCCCCTCCAGTATGGAAACAGTCATATACTTATTTTCAGTGACAGAAAGGAAGAAGGGAAGCTAAGCAAAGTAGACGAGGCCAGAGCCAGTCTTGGGTGGGACGAGGTGGGGGAGGAACCCTGGGAAACAGAGCAGGTGGTAGCAGCTGTGAGTAGAAAAATGAGCATTTGACCCCTTGCAGCCACCCTCGGATGAGAAAGTGACCCGGAGGGTAGAGGCCCAGAGTGGGGACAGAGCTGGGGCACCTTAGTCTCGCCTGTGAGCCCTTAGGGTGATGTCCACTGATCCCATCTTTAAAGCAACCAAATCGGAGAAAGGATGATGGAATTCTGCCCAATTAAAAAAGAAATCAAATAAAAATCAGCTGGTATAAATGTTTACTTGGTGTAATTTGTCCACATCAGCTCTCCAAAGACTGCTGCTGCTTAGTACAAAATCATACTCTACTTGTCTTTGAGAGTGTATTTGTAGGCATGGAAAAATTTACACTAAAATAGCTCAACCATTATTTTCTCTATTTAAGAAGCAGTTGTCCTAAATTTATTTTCTTCCTCTGCCTACATATCTAAAATTTTTGCCTTCATCTTAATCGTGCCTAAAATAAGCTTCTAAAAATAATGAAAAGTCTTAAGGAGGAAAAGAGAGAAGACAATAAATTTTATTAGCTTCACAAGTAAGAGATCTTCTGATTTTTGTTTTGTTTTGTTTTTGTTGTTGTTTGCTTTTTTGAAACAGTCTCACTATGCAGTTCAGATTGGCCTTGAACTCATTATGTAGCCCAAGCTGACCTCGAACTCATGGTGACTTTCCTGCCTCAGTCTCTCACATGCTCAACCAAATCCTGTGATTTGTAAAAGAAAGTTTAGTTAGCATTTTACATTTCAACACTTGATGTCTATTTCATAGATTTTTTAGTTGCTTCACAAATTCTACATGTACATTCTAGAAAAATAAGAATAGATGAGCACAATAGTTACTTTACTTCATATTCCATGATTTAGAAAAAAGAAGTTTTATTCTTTTTAGAGGCATCCAAAAAAATAACTTCAGACAGTAAATGATACTGGAAACATGGTTCTTTGTTTTGCAAACATATTAATCTAGCACACACCTAGTAAATGCAAAGAAACAATGCACATAATATCAGGCTAAAGTTTCCTAGTAAGAAAACAGTTACTATAATTTTCAACTGTGGAAAAAACAAACACTGATCCTTTAGGAAACGGTTAATCACATGTAAGTAGATTTACCTGATAAATCCTCTGCTTCAGAGTTATCCAGAAGCTTTTATTCATATTGCTTGTTAGGTCACTTCAAGGCATAGTAAAGTTTATTAAGTAATTCTAGTAATTTTCTAAGGAGTTGAACTTATTGCCATTTGCTACCAAGTTATGTAATATATAGGGTGCTGCCTTTAACACTTGAAATGTTTCTGTTTAAAAAAACATGTATTATTGTGAAAAGCTCCTCTAACACTAATTAAAAATAAAAATTCAAAAGATGTCTGTGGAAATGGGTAAGTTAGTCATTTCCTTCTGAAACACATTTAAACAGTGCATTTTGGATGTTTAACAGATTATGATTGATTTATTGCAGATATGCTGTGCTCAAAATAAGCATATTTCTATATTGAAATATAGATAATTCATAAAGACCTTCTCCCCTTGGATAAATTTAAAAGATTCCAGAATGTGGCAGGTGGGTGGTACATGGAGTCTTAGAGCCTAAGCAAAGCAAACTCAGGAACAGATTTAAAAAAAATAGATTAAGTGTCTTCTAAGCTACTGCTTGCCTACACCAGCCAGCTGAAGGCTTTAAATAATGTAATCTCTACAACAACTGCCAGCTCCAACTGGAAGCCTTAAACAAGGGCTGGATTCACCGAGGATGCCAACAGGTGCAGTCTAATAGAGATTCCCTAAATCCGCTACTGATCTATGTTTGTATGTGCATAGGACACCATATTTTTTAATTCAACAGGGCATTCATTAAATTAATCCCAGCACCTTTGTTTTGCTCTGTCTACCTCTATCACAGGGCTTAAGACAAATCTGTGTTGCTCGGGGAAATACTTAGCACAGTGCGTGTCATGAGGCCATGCTTGGTGGGTTTTTTTTAACATGTATCCCTCTTATTACCATTTTAATTTTGGAAAGAAAATTAACTAATAAATGACTTTCTTCATCCTATTATTTCTCTTTTTATCCAGCGGACTAAATATATGAGCTCTGAGAACCATTAGCCTTACTCAGAAAAAAAAACTTTTTTTTGTTTTTTACACAATTATAAATGTATGAAAATGTACTTGTCACTGATTTATTCAAATATATTTACAGAGAAAATTCACACATACTAAAATTTTATATAACCAAACCAAGATAACTTTTGCTACCAAGTAAAATTGGAAAGACAAGAAAAGACTGCTCTCCTGACGCCTATAATCCCAAGTATTTGGGAAGCTGAGGCAGGAGGATCAAGTGCTCTAGGCCAGCCTGGGTAACATAGCAGGACTCCTGTCTCCCACCTGCCCCAAGAAACCAAAAAACTCCCAGCTGGGCATGGTGATGCATGGCTATAATCCAGCACTAAGGAGGCTGAAGCAGGAGAATCACCATGCGTTTGAGGCCAGCCTGGCTATAGCGTGAACTACATAGCGAGACCCTGTCTCAAAAACAAAAACAAAATAAATCCCAAGAAGACTGCTATCACACCCTCAGTGATAAGTATGTTATGATATTAATTCAGAGCTTTGATTGACATGCATTAAAAAGAAACTTAAAATCCAAAAACTGCCTGGATACCAGCATGTAAAAGAAGGAAGTTCCCTGGACTTGCACTGTATATAAAAATTAACTCAAATAGAATTAAAGACCTAATCATAAATCAAGTGGTAGCACACACCTATAATCCCAGCACTCTGGTACCATTGAGCAATTTAGGGAGACCTTGTCATACATACATACATAAACGGGTCAAAGGACTTGAATAGACATTTATCCAAAAAAGATACACAAAGGCCTAGTAACCATACAGAAAAAGGTGCTTAAGGGCTGAGGGAGACAGCTCAATGATAGAACGCTTGCCTAGCATTTACAAAGTCCTGTGTTCAGTCCCCAGTGAAACCTATAGACACACACATGTATATAGACACACACACACACACACAAGCAAGCAAAACTTAGTATCTCTATCACAAAAATGCAAATTGAGACCTAAAATAAGCTATCAGCTTCTCATATGGATTAGGGTGACCATTATCAGAAACAACAATTAGAAAAAACAAGTGTTTTCAAGAGGGTAGAGAAATTGGACCCCTTAGGTACCATTTTTGGGAGTGTAAAATTATGCAGCCATTGAGAGAATGGCTAGAATGCAGATTCCTCTCAAAATTAAAAATAGAATCATCATATGATCCAGCACTTCAGAGTATACATCTAAAATAACTGAAGGCAATGTTTGGAAGAGATATATTTGCACATCTATGTTCATCCAAGTGTCATTCACAGTAACAAAGAGATGGAAACCAGTCAAATGTTAATCTTGACCAATGAATGGAAAAGGAAAACATGGTATAGACATAAAATAGATTATTAGAGATGAGCATGGTGGTGCTTCCCTGTAATTTCAGGACTTGGAAGGCTGAGGCAGGAGGATTTCTGAGTTCAAGGTCAGCCTGATTACATAGTGAAAGCCTGTCTCAAAAAAAGAAAAAGAAAAAAAAAGAGATTATTATGCAGAATCTTATGAAGTTTCACACACACTAAAGTTTGAAAAGATGAACTGTTCTAGGTTAAAGAAAACTATAGATCTTGTCACATGCAGAACATAAATTAACCTCAAGGACATTTTGCAAAGCGAAATAAATCACTCACAAAGGACAAATGCTTTCTGATTCCACACATATAGAGTGTCTAAAGTAGTTAAAAGCATTGGAACAGAAAGTAGAAAAATGGGTCACCTCTAATTGAGAACCATTCCTCTTTTTTATTCACAGATTTGACACTTTTTAAAAGACAGGACTGTTGTTTTGTCACATGTCAATCAATCTGGCTATTTCTGCTGGTTTCCTCATGATTAGATGTAGAAGAAATATTTTGGCAACATGCTATGCTGTTGATTCGAGCCCTTTTTCAATGAGATATGCAGTAGAGGATTAATTCAACTGGATTTGGGTTATTCAGATTCTGCATGGTCCAAAGAAAGGCTTGGACGTTGACCTGCTCCTGGGAGACAGCCCCAGTGTCTTCCCTGGTAAGTGTCTTTGTGAGCCTTACTTAGGCCTGACCCACTGTCTTGGTTACTTGTCTCTTGTCTTGCTGCTGAGACCTGACACTCAACGTTAAGGGGAAAGGTTTATTTAACTCACAGTTTGTAGAGGTTTCCGTCCATAATAGCTGGCTCCAAGGCAGGCTGGCTTGGTGGAGGGGCATCGCAGAGGAAAAACAGTTCATGGCAGGCAGAAGGTGGCAAAGCAAGCAAGAGACAAGTCAAGCTTCTTTCTGTCTCTTATATTGTATCCTGGCTGCTGGAATTAGAGTAGTGCCAAACCAGTCAGTGAATTGATTTAGTAATCATCCACCCTTAAATCTAACACTCTACCATGAATCAGTCACATGCTCTAGATTCGCCTACCTCTGAAAAAGCACTCCCTAGGACTACATGAGGTTTTTGGGGGACACCTAGACACAAGCCATGAAACCCATACTCTAGCAGCGTGACCACAATTCCACTTGTGGTGAACAAATGATAGCAGTGATCCCTGAGAGTATAGCTTTAAAATCCAGTGTCTTGTACATGTACACTGAAAGCTGTACCACTGAGCCACAGCCCCAGCCCAACACCTGTTCCTACATGCCTGAGATCCTGGGAAGTTTGACCTCTGGTGGCCTGGAGACTGGGTGTGTGACAAGTGCCTTCAATAAAACCCTGGACACCAAGGTATGGGTGAACTTCTTTGGCTGGCAGAACTTTACTCATGTCATGCCACGAAGAAGCAAGCCACTTATGTGACCCCTCTGGGAGAAAAGACTGGAAGCTTGCACTTGAGTTCCCTATCATGTCTAAATCCATGTGTCTTTTGATATTTCTCTCTCTCTTTTTTAACTAGGGATTGAACCCAGTGCCTTTATTTATTTGGCGGGACTGGGGATTGAAACTAAGCCTTTGACTGAACTACATCCTCAGAACTTTTTTGTATTTTTTTAAATATTGAGACAGGTTCTCACGAAGTCACTAGGTTGCCCAGGGTGGGCTCAAACTTTTGATCTTCCTGCCTCAGCCTTTCAGAGAGTGCTGGGATTATAACAGTACCCCCATCACTCCCAGATGCTTATTTTATTGTATTTTATTTTAGGGATTCAACTCATGACCTTGTGCTTGCCAGAAAGGCGCTTGTACCACTGAGCTATATTCCCAGCCCCAGATGCTTATTTTAATTTGTGTCCTTGCTGTGAAATAGTCTAGACTGTGAGTATACCAGTCTTGAGTTTCATCAGTCCTTCAAGTGAACTATCAAACCCAAGGATGGCTTTGGGGATTCCCTGGCACGGGTGATGATTCATGTCAGTTTGCTTCATGCATTTTGCTAAGACCCTCTTGACTTTCTCTAACATAAAATATCTTTTTCCTTTATAATTAGAAAGTATTCTGGTAGGCATGGTGTTGCATACCTGTAATCTCAGCACTCAGGGAAGCTGAGGCAAGAGGATTTCAAATTCAAGCCCAGCAGGGCAACTTAATGATCTAGGGAGAACCTGGCTCAAAATAAAAAATAAAAAAAGGACTAGGGATGTACCTCAGTCAAAGGCTTAGTTTCAATCCCCAGTCCCACCAATAAATAAATAAATAATACAAGTATCGTTATTCTGTGAAGTGCTACCTTGAGACTGTATGAGTGTCTTGTTTCCCAACAGCCATCCACATAATTGTTTTAGTATTTATTGATTTTTTTTTAAACAAGATCACTCTCTGTTGTTCTAGCTGGCTTTTGAACTCACTGTGTAGCCCAGGTTAACCTCAAACTCTCAGCAATCTTCCTGCCTCAGCCTCCCTAGTGTTAGGATTACAGGCATGTGCCACAATGCCCCAGGCTCCATATTGATGATTATTATATGAATCAATTATTAAAAGATGCTTTTCTTTTTTTGTAATAGCATGGACTTAATACATTTTTAAATTTTACCATGAACTAGGTTTTTGTTGTTGTTGTTGTTGTTTTTGTACCAGGGATCAAACTCATGACCTCACGCTTGCCGGCAAGTGCTTGTGCTGCTGAGCTAAATCCTGGACCGCAAGATAGCTCTTTTTAAACTTTTTATTTTACTAATTCACTAAATTGCCCAGGCTGGGTTCAATCTTTGGATCCTCCTGCCTCAGCCTCCTAGAGTGCTAGGATTATAGGTGTGCACCACCACACCTGGTTTGTGGATTTTTTGCTGGCTTTAATTAATGAATTATAATCTGTCTGGTTTTTGTTTTGCTTTGTCTTGTTTTTGGTGCTCACAGAACCAACATCTAAACAGTGGGAACCCCTTCAAACTAGATCCTGTGCCCCACTAATTTTCCACTTTTCCCCACTGATTTTTCAGCAGTTCCTTACTTTCTGATACTATAAGATGTTCCAGACACACCCTGTATTTCCCTGCCCCAGCCTCGGGATGAACCATACTGCTCTTGTTCCTTTACTTTGTCTGATTGCTAATTTCAGATAGAATCATCTACTGCCTATAGGCGTAATGACAAGGAGACTAGGAGAAAAACTCCAAACTATTTTCAATTTTAAGAGTCCCTGGTTGAAGACAACGAGATATACAATGTTGCCTGTTACTGTTGTCCTGGTGACCTGCTGTGATGTTCTGTGCCAATTTCACTATACTGTCTCAATCGGCTTTATTCCATCCTTTTTTTTCTGTTTGCAGCCTCACTGTGTGTTCACTTTGTATGCCTTAATTTTGTAACATGAACAGCTATTTCTGGGAGGACAGTATGTGGTTTGTCAACTAGTGATTTATGGGGTTTTTTGAGGTTTTGTAGTGTTTCTACCCGTTTTTCTGTATTGCTTTTTTTTCTCTTTAAATAAAATTAAAAAAAAAAAAAGAGTCCCTGGTTGAGCAGGTGCGGTGATACATACTGATAATACCAGAGCTGAGGAAACTGAGGCAAGAGGATTTAGAGTTTGAGCCCAGCCTAGATAATTTAACAAGACCCTGTCTCACAATAAAAGTAATCATACTTTTAAAGGTCTGGTGGTATAGCTCTAGGGTGAAGCACCCCTATGTTGCATCCCAGTACTGAAACAAAGAAAAAAGGCCCAAATTCCAACTGGGTATGACACTCCCTTTAATCCTAGTTACTCAGGAGCCTGAGGCAGGAAGGTTACAAATCAGAGGTCAGTTTGGGCAATTTATTTATTTATTTATTTATTTATTTATTTATTGTACCAGGGATTGAACTTACAACCTCGAGCTTACCAGGCAGGCACTTATACCTCTGAGCTAAATTCTAAGTTCAAGCCTGGGTAATTTAATAAGACTCTGTCCCAAAATAAAATTTTAAAAGGGGTGGGTTGTAGCTGTGTCGTGGTAAGCTTGCCCACAGCACGTGTTAGCCCTGGATTCAAACTGGGGATAAAGTCTCGGGGATGTAAATGAACCTTTGGATCTTTTCCCTCAAGGAAACTTCAAACATGCGTGCTTCCCTCATCCTTTTCTTGGAAAGGTAAGAGTGGTGCGTGCCGACACACTCTCTCTTTTGCACGCCCTGGCCTTTGGTTCAAATCCCAAGGTGTCGGGTGATACAGCGAAGAAGCAAACATCTTCTCCCTTCCAACTGCTACTCACAGAGCAGACAACCCAGGTCTACCTGAAGCGCCTCTGTTTAGGGGCTGATGGTCAGGCAAGTTCACATCTTTCAAGGAGTGGGGAACCCACGTGTGGGAAGTATCTGGAGGCTTGGAGCAGAAGAGTGACAGAATCTGGCTACATCTGGGCAGGGTAGCGCTGACTACTACAGGAGAACAGACGAGAAAGGTGGCCACACTAGTCACTGCCCAGCACTCCGGATGGCTGAATGCAGGAGGCCGAACTCAATTCGGGCCCCAAACGGAGGACTTTGAGGCCACCATTTCCATGGGCTGTTCTCCAGTGGATGACTGAGCCCAGGAGGGAAACCGCGGCAGGCCCATTCGTAGGCATCACAGACGCCTCTGACAGGACTCCTCTGACAGGAAGCTGTGGTTCAGGACCCCTAGCAGTCTTGCTCAACTTTTCATAATTACACTGAAGCCTGCTCCAGTGGCACCCGACCTACCTTCCTTCTTGCCTTCATTTCAGATTGGACTCGCATCACAGTCTAGCAGCTTCAAAATCCTCTCCTGATTCCCATCCTGTTCTGTCTCACAGGGGTCTTCCATAGTAAATTGTGTGTTCATTTGAGCCTGTCCTGGCATCGGCTTTTAGGAGAATCTGGGCAAGTGTAGAGATCACAGGCAGAAGAAGAAATATTAGCAATAGGAGACAAACAGGATAACCCAGGCCAGAGATGACAGTAGCTTGGAGCAGGGTGGGAACAACAGGGGTGGAGAGAAGTGATTTGATGTCACCTTTCTTTCAAAGATACAAATTAATGACAAAGTATAGACAACCCTTTCCTGTCCTTGTCAAAGTCCAGGATGGTTTATAATCATAATCCCAAGGAGAAGTTATTGGAAGTCTAGTAGTTAATTCCAATCTACCACTTCCAGTGCAACGCACAGTGAGAAGAAAGACACTAAGACATATACACAGTTGTGGGGAGCCTAAGGGGTCCTAAGTCCAGCCAAGATGATGGTTAGCTGGAACAGAGGCTTCAACCCAGAGCCCTTCCCAGGTTTTATTAATTCACCTTGAGGGGAGTGGCTCAGGGATGCGTAACAGTGAGAGTGGTGGGAAATACGTGACTGCTATCTCTACCATGAGCTGGGCTAGCTAGGTAGGAGGTGTGAGATCACCTCTGTGATATGCAGAGGGCAAGAAATGCAGAGAGAGTAATCTGCATAACATAACTAAGGTAGTATCTAATAATTTGGGGTCAGTGCTTCAGTTCTGACATACAATCCTTTTGCCCTGGGAAGTCATAACCTCTTTCTCAAGGCTTGGTCCCAGCCAACAGCGTGGAACAGAGCTCTCCATCCCACCAGGCTCAACCATGTATCTGGGGAGTCACTGAGTGGGGTAACACTGACCAGTAACTTTGCTTCAGAAATTACACATCAGCTCCTCAGCCAACCCAGTTTACATTGTTTAAAGCCAATTGAAGGGACAAAGAAATAGCCTAGCCAGTTCTGTACATATCAATATATGGAGATAGGGCCAAGTTTATCCAAAGTGGAAATAG